>JAOEHY010005244.1:8704-28769 GCA_025447955.1 Psilopsiagon aurifrons | reverse complement strand
AGCCAAGCTTTACGACAAGAGCCTGTAGTTCCTGGGGGAGGTCGTGAGATGGAACCAGAGTTGCATTTGAAATGAAAGAAATTACTGTTTTCCATCTTTAAGTATTCAATGTAACAAAAGGAACAGGGCAAGGATATATTGGGTGTTTCTCTGGTGTTTCTGGAGTGTATTCCACTCCTCGTTCTGACCATGGAACACTGCACTCGCCTTTCTTTGGAAATCTGCACACACAGGACTGAACTGTCCCTGTGGCTTGATTTATGTTCAGGAAAATAATCATGGCATTAAAGGGGAAGAGTTTCTGAACACAAACTGCCATAACGTGTCGAGGATAAAGTAATTCTCTGGTTGCTTTTTCCCTGCATTTTAAACACGCTGCAGCTGATCGAGATGCATGGGAAAGAAAAGAACAATGAGGCACCAGGGCCTGGAAACAAAATATTTTTCCTCTGGGATCTTACTGGATGTTAGTGCTGTGTTCTGTGGATACACTGCTCACGAACACTCTTTACATGCAAATACAAGCCACCTCTTAACATTAAAAAATACCTTTGTGAACGATCTGTTTGTCTCTGCTGTGTGCGTGTGTTTTCAAGCATTTTTACTCCGATGTTTTTGTCTGAGAGCCTTGCTGTCCTGGAGCCTGAACCCAGGTATGCTTCTGTTCTCATTTCAGAGTGCTGCTGCTCCCAGTTGAGGACATCATGCGAGCAGGGATGAGATTTTTTTGCACCTGACAGTTATTTGCTGTTATTTCCAGAGCTGAGAGGTCCTCATTTTGTTCTTTGTTGGTAAGAAGAACTACGTTTATTTCCAGTGAGTCCTGTAGCTCTTCACTGAGGAGGGGACAGCAAAAGTTATCTTTTGCACCTTTATCCTTTCACCCCATGACACGTACAAACCTTGAGCACTGGAAGTCAGTGCTGGCACAGTGCAGTTAAAAGCTTCTTTCTAAGTCAGCACCTCAGAGATATTGGGGGATACTGGTAGAGAAAGTGTATGAGCTTTTTCTGTTACTTTTAGTTAAAGACATGGCCTCCTTTAGTTTACTCCCCCAACAGCAATGTGGGCAAATCTTTGTCATGAAAGATGCAAAAAAAGCTAGCTAAAGCTTCAGAAAGAATTCCACTCATTTGCGAGATTTTATAAAAGATTAAGAATCACTTTAAAATAATGACTATTCTTATGTGCCTAGACATAGGTGTATCTAGTACAGAATTAACAGAAACATGCAGACTTATTTTTACTCAGTTCTGAGAGGTGATGTTCTCTTAAGCTTTATTCATTTTGTAAAGGTTAACATTAATGAATTTTAAATACAGCTTTGACTAAGCTTATGTGTCCTTAGTTCCACATATCAAGGCAGAAAGGGAAACAACGGTGCGAAAAGCGGTAGAAGTGGCTGTGCAGGGTTTGGGGTTGAACCCCTCTGGGAGCAAAGCCATCCCAGAGCACCCCGCTCGGTGAACGTCTCGTTCCACCGCAGGTCCCGCACACACACCTTCCGCCCGCCCCTGGCTGCCTCTTTCTCGGCTGCGCGGTGCCCCCCCCGCCTGGTTGGGGTCCTGCACAGCAGCTGTGAGGGACAGAACCGAGCGGACCCCCCCCGGCTCACCTCAGGCCGCGGGGCGCGCTCCGGGCACCTCCGAGCGCCGCCTGCCCGGAAGTTGACGCTGTTCCCCGCCCTTCCTCCGGCAGCGTCGCTCGTTGCCATGGCAGCGGCGGCGCGGGCGGGCGCCATGGTGGGAGCCGGGGAGGGGAGGGAAGGGGGGCGTGGCGGTGCGCCTGTCCCGTCCCGTCCCGTCCCGTCCCGTCCTGTGTCGCCCGCTCTGTCTTCTAGCCCCGCAGGCTTCCGTGGGGCGGGTAGAGGCCTCGATGGAGGCGGAGGAGCGGAGCGGGCGGCGGCGGGCTGCCGGGCTGTGGGCGGCGCTGGAGCAGGAGCGGCGCACGGAAGAGGCCTTGCGGCGGGTGAGGGGCCCGGGGCGCCGGGGTCGGTGCTCGGCGGAGGGCAGCGAGAGGGGGTGCCGCGGTCCTGGCGGGTCGGCTGAGCAGCCCTGGGGTTGGACTGCGTGCAGCCATGGGTGCAGCGGGGTGACGGGGACTGTTTGTTCTGGTCAGGCCGAAGAGAACAAAGCGCGGAGGGAGCTGCAGCTGGAGCAGGAGGAGAGGCTGGCGGCAGAGCAGGCGAGGTTGGCCCGCGAGAAACTTAAAGATGAGAGGATGAGGCAACAAATAAGACAGAACAGGTAATGCTTTACAGAGCTCAGTGTTTAACTAGCCGCGGCTGTAAATCAGTCCCAACAAAGTGCTTATAGAAGCATGCAGCCCGTCGTGTGCCTCCTGCTTGCTCTTTATCTTTTGATTGCATTTTGACTGAGCCTTACATGCGCTGAGATTGTAGGACGGGATCTTTTCAAGCAGCAGAGGCAGTTCTGGTCTACTCCAATCAGATCCGTAACTTGTTTTTTAGAATAGGCTTCAACTTTCTCAGTTTGTGCAATAGAGAAGATCATAAATGGAAAAAAACATGGGAAAAGGTTGATTTTGAGTGGTGGTTGGAAGAAGGCTGTGGCCAGAGCTGTGGCTGCACGTGTCAGAGACGTGTCACAGAAGAGTAGCGGAGGCAAATGTGGGACAGAGGACTGGGAGGTGTGACAAGGCTGTGCCCTCAGTGGGCTGAGATGCTCTGAAAGTTGTAGCAGAAGCAAAAATGAATTTGAGCAGGGAGGAAAAGTTATTTTAACAGTAAGGTTTGATAAGTCAGTGTTAAGCAAATTTTGTCAATAAAGGAAAAATTTGCCATAAATGTTTTGAATATATGCTTATGTATTTACTTAAAGTTGCACATTTCTGTAAGCATGCATATTCATAGTATGCCATGTATTTATTTAGTTAAATGAAAAGATGCACAACTATTGACAGCATATGTAGAAATACAAGTAACTCTTGTTTTAAAACAAGCGTTCTTTTTGTGCTTTTACTACAGCAGTATTTTTGCCTGAAAAATACTTTTTAAATTGTGTTTAAGCGGTGATGGAAATTCCATTCTTTTCCTATAGGTACTTCCTTGTAACAGGATAAATGTCTTATCTGTTTTTTTATCTCTCCAGTCTTGAACTTCGGGAGCTGGACAAGAAGCTGAAATTCGCTTACATGAACAAGGAGCGAGCTGCGCAGATAGCTGAGAAGGCAGCTCTGCAGTATGAGAACATGGTAATGAGCTGCACCGGAGTGCTGGGGCTCGTTGTAGGCCTGGTGCTGAGCACCTTTCCTTTGCCACTGAATTTGCTATCTAAAACAGTGTTCGCTATGGGTATTCGGGGTGTGTTGAAAATGGGAGTTGTGTTAATGAAGGACTGTCAATAACCAGCTGCAGAAAAGGTTTGCTTTGTTATTGCAATCAAAGTAGCAGAATAAAGCTGTGTGAATAGAGAGAGTTTTTATTTCACCGGCTTTGTAATATTTATCCAAGTTAAAATTGATACAACATGTAGAGCAAGTGCTTATTGTAGTGAATCATTACCTCAGAAGCAGATTGTTGAAAATGTTGTTACTACACATCTCTCGGAACAACTTCAGAGAGAACTGTGAACTTGTATTTATGTGTAGAACAGCACTGGTAATCAGGCAGATGATTCTGATTCCACAAATGTTTTATACATAGTTCAGTTTATGCAGATTGCTCTAAAGACAAGAGTTGACTGAGGATGTTCTGTGGCGTGAACCCACATTCCAGTCATTAAGCTGATCATAGTTTTACTCACGCTGAACGCTCTACTTGGTCTTTGTTCAACATGCAGCTTCCTAAAAGTACTGTTAGCTCCTTTAAGTTGTTTAGATATTGAGAGTTCTCTTCAAGGGTTTTGCTTACTGAATTAAGCTATTAGGCGTGTTCAGCACTGCATTTATAGACTGAGGTGGAAAATACTCCTTTTTTGTAGTGCTGTGCAATTCCTTTTTATATTGTGTGTGTTTTCATAACAAGTGGTATTAGTGGGAGTAAAACAGAATCTTGCATTGCTTTTCTCGCTATAGATACATGAGGGTGAAGTAGCTCAAAAGATGAAGGAAGAGCATGAAAGGGCAGTGAGAGAAGAAAGTACTGCAGAACTGAGGCGAAAGGAGGAGAAAATAACCTATCACAGAGAACTGGAGAAACAGGTTGAGGAACAAGAGAGGAAGAAGCAGGATGCTTGTGAACAGTTTCTAAGAGAGAAACTCATGATTGACGAAATTGTAAGAAAGATCAATGAGGAAGATCAAATGTTAGTTACTTCTAATTTTTATTATTTATTAATTTGAAACAAAACAATTCATGTACTTCTGTGTAGAAAACTAATTCATGTACATTTATTTCATAGACTAAGGCCCATTTTAGTTTTTCTTGGTCACATTTTACTAACAAGAGACTGACTTGTTGGATTTTGCTGTATAAACATCAGAATGTTCCAGCCAGTCTCGCGTCCTTGTTCCCCAGACACAAAATCCAGCTGATTTCAAGGCATGCTTCCATTGGGCGCGTTGTGCTGGTCACGCTGGTGCACATCACTGATTTCTTCCTGGCCTCCTGTCCCTGCCTCTTTGTGAGAGATGTTGTGTGCCTGTCTTATGGACAGGGAGAGGAATGGAGGTTCTTGAGGGCAGGGTGCTAGTGTCTCTGTGGTGGGGTAGCACTGACTATAAATAAAAAGTGTAGGAGATGCTGGTGCCATTAGGCTGTTGGGCTTCCTCCTGGTTTTGATTTGACAGAGTGTATGAAATGCAGTAGTAGTGAGTACTCATGTGTGCAGTCTGTCCTCCTGAAGAAAGGGGTTAGACATGAGATTCCTTTTTTGGGGCAATTCATAAATAAGTATGTTCAATTTAGGTATGTAAATGGATATGGAAAATCATTAAATCTTAGTCTCTGCAATGTTGTTAGTGATGAGCATATGGTCTGTTTAACATGACTGGACCATGTTAAATAAACATTTTTTCTCACCTTCTACAGGAAAAAACAACTGAAGTTAGCTAAAATAAGAGAAACTCAGGCACATATTGAAGAACATAAGAAAGAGCAAGCTATCTGGGCGAGAAGGAAACAGGAAGAGATGGAAGAAGAAAATCGGAAAATTCTGGAGTTTGCCAGCATTCAGCAACAAAGAGAAGAAGATTGGATTGCTAAAGTTCGAGATGCTGAGGAGAGAAAACAAAGAGTTCAAAGCATGGTACAAAAATTTAAGCTGTAGAAATAAGGTTCTTGTACAATCTTGTCTTTATTTAGAAATCTTTCCTTCTTGTGGTAGATTGCCCAGAATCTGCAAAAAGAACAACATAAGCGTGAAGAACAAGAAGAAATCCTCCGTGAGCTGTATCTGGAAGAACAAGCGGAGACAGAAAGGAAGAAGGAGATGGTGAGTGCTGGCAGGTAGATGAAGTAGAACCTGTGCAGTGGGAGGAAGGGGAATATAGCACTTTCACTGGGCTTCTGCAGATACACTGATATTGTTGCATTTCTCAGACACCAGCTTTTTTAATATGCTATTACGTGTGTTAATGTTTACCTGGGCATAAACTGTTAAGGGAAAATGCAAGAGGAGAGAGGATTATTGCAGCTTTGCTGGAATTCCTCCAGAACATTCAGGCTAATGGAACTGGTCTGGATGAAACTCCTATAAAATCAAAATAGTGGTTACACAGGAAAACGTGTAGCTTATGGAACACTTGTAGCTATGGGCAGACAAGTCTAAACAGACCAGATACGAAATGTAAAGAGAAAATGAAACCTTTGAATTGCTGATCTAAAAGATACGCAATAAAGTGAATGCAAGAGTGGTATTTTACATCCCTTCACTTCTTCTGACATCTTTGCGATGGAGCGGCACTCCTTCAGCTTTTGCATGTGTCACTGGAGTTGTGATGCTTTAAGAACACTGAATGAGAGTTTCCCAAAGTATGTTCAGTAGCCTTTGATTACATTTCCTTTACAGGCAGAAACAGAAAAGAGACTAAGGCAGCGCCTAGACTTACGGCAAGCATACCAAGAGCAGCTGGCTCTGAAAGCAGCTGTGCGACAAGCTATGCAAGAAGAGGAACAAGCCTTCAGACAACAGATGTTGGACAAGTTTGCAGAGGATGATCGCCTTGACCAGCTGAATGCTCAGAAACGAAGAATGAAACAGCTTGAACACAGAAAGGCTGTGGAAAAACTTATTCAAGACCGTCGCCAACAGTTTGTTGCAGATAAAGTAAGAGTTTTCACATTCACCTTAAGTTGGAGCCAAAGGGTTTCAATGAGGACACTCCTGTCTGAAGTGACAAGGCTGTTGTTACTAGGGAAAGGTGACAGGGGACTTGCAGAGAAATGTGTAAGGGAAGCAGGCTTTTGTTTTGGTTTGCTGACAAGTGCAAAAAATCGTCTTTGAGCTAACTTTTATTTGTAGCTCAAGTCAACAACATCCCTAAAGTGCTGAATACCTGACATGCTCTGCAAATCCCTCCTCAGGAGCCATGGGGTCAGCGGCACAACTGGTGCACTGCACTGATGCATGAAAAGGGGCAGTCCCAGCCTTGGCTTTAGATTAAGTCTCTTGAATTATCATCTGAGAAAGAAAAGCGTAAACTGAAAACAAGTCACACAATCCTCTGCTGTGGTTTTTGGACCCATTTATAGGGTATAAGCCATATGTGCAGTGTGAATTGCGATTTCTAGTTATCAGCATGAGAATACGTGCCTGTTTCTCCTTTTCTTGGATTAGCACAGAAGGGCAGGAACAGCCTAACTTGTCTGAGAGCCAGAAAGGAACGAAAATTTAACTGCCTCGAGAAGGGCTTCCAGTATGAGACCACATGCTTACTGAGCAGACTAGCCCTCTGTCTTGCCATTCAGTCTTCTCTTTTCTCTGACATTTTTTTTCTAGCTATCAAATCCATATTGTTTAAACAGTGCTTTTGGTTTTTTTACATAAACCTTTCCACCCTTTTCAAAGGAAATTTCCTGTGACCAGGAGTTCGTGAGTGGAAGTTCGGAATTTACTCCACTAAAAAACTTTTCTCTTTATACTGTGGTGGATATTGGTGGAAGTAAATGTTCAGAGAGCTGAAACTGCACTGTTATGAGAACTTCTTTACTGTAGGAGCGGGAACTTGAAGAAAGACAGTTGGAGGCGAAGAGAGAAGAGAAGTTCCGGGCAATTGTTGAAGAAGAGAGACAGAAACTCTTGAAGGAGCACGCATCTAAATTACTGGGCTATCTTCCTCCAGTAAGTGAACTGTATTTTCAGTGCTTTAAATGTTTGCCTTGTTTAAGGTGAAGTTGCAGAGCTGTGTGAATTCCTGGAGTCGATGGGTGTCCTTTATTGTGTCAGCTCTACTGAGCTCACCCTTTCCTTTTTCCTATCTTTTTTTCTGTCTTATTGATTTGGAAAGCAATTTACCAAAATACTCTTTCTGTACAAGGGGCTTTGGGCTCTACTGCAATGCTGATGCCTTGTACAGAACTTGCTGGAAGCTCTTACAGTGTTTTGCATGTCCAGTTTTTGGAGTATGGCATATAAGTTCTAGAGCAGGGCTCTGCTAGCTGGAAAGGGGTCTGCTGTATCTTAAACCCCATTTCCACCACGCTTCTCAGCTGGGGCCTCAGGAGGAATTTCTTACAGTGTTGGCTTCTCCTTTGAGTCTTCTGTTCTCAAAGGAACAAGTCATTGACTCTGCTGCATTTTAATGCTCACTGTATCCATCCATCCATCCATGTGTTTGTCAGAGGTAAAAAGATGGAAGCAGTTACTGTAATAGGAACAAACTGCAATTTATTTTGTATTAAACTTCGCAATCAGAAGGATCAGCCGGTGGGACACAAATGAACAGGGAGCTGCTGTAGGGATCTGGAAATGCATTTACATTTCTTTCTCTTTAAAGAAATTCAGTACTGGAAAGCATTGTAAGTGTAGTGGAGTGTAATTTTTGTTCAAATATTAATACATTGATTTGGTCATGAATTTGTAAAATTCGGAGTGAATTATTTTCTAATGTAGATTTAGTAAAAGATAACCCTAATTGGCAATATTCTGGTATAGTTTTCTGGTTCGAATTTGTTGCTGTAGGAAGTCTTGGTGATGTCAGTGTCCAGGGCTCATGCCTGCTCCATGATATTGATGTTCTGCTTTGTTCTTTCCTCTGCTTCAACACTGTCTGAATCCTGTAGTCATACATCATGTTACTTAGCTCAAAATGGTTAAATAGAAAAGTGCTAATTCTAAAGTCTCTGATATAAATGCAATTTGTAGTTTATTTTTTTCCTTAAGTGCTGCCTTAAGTGTGTTCTGTGGGTCATACACGTTTTAGCCCTAAAATTAATTTAGAATTAGAGATCCTGATTTCCAGGGTCCCTTGCTTCCCTTCCCCAAAACATAGTTTCTGATGAAGTTGTTCAGCATCAGTTCATTTCCAGAATAATGTCTTTGTATGGGCTACTTCAGCACAGCTAAAGGTAGAAACAGAGCCTTGCCCCAACCAGTGCCTCTCCTCTTGATTTCACTGACCTGTGCTGTGCCGACTATGAACGCTTCCATGAAGAGCATGCAGATGAGTGTTGTCTTTTGTGCATTTGCTCATGGTGGGATCTGTATGTGGTTCTTGCCACCGTTTGTGTGAAGAACAAAAGAGGCAGTTCTAGGTCAGCACCCAGCACACCTGGGAATTCAAACTCATCCATGAAGTTTTGTGAGTTTTCAGGGCTGTTTGTTTCAAAGGTGACACCGGAGCCAGGATACAAGCTACGGCACTCCCTTCCCTAGAAAATTTCAGAGATCTCTCTGTGCTTTGCCTTCCAACGTGTGTGTCTTTCCCCTTACTGCAGGGAATACTCAGAGATGAAGGTGACATCAATATGCTCGGAGAGGATTTTAGACTGGCATATCAGAAGAGAAGAGGCAATGCTCTTCCACAAGACAGCTGAAACTTCCCCGTCTCATCTCCGACTTTGCCACTAGGTGTCACCCGATTTCTAATGAAAACTTCCATTTGCTGTTCACAGTGAGGAGCTCCTTTTTAACATCATAACAAGTCTCCATTTTAAGACTGGAACTCTAAACTGACGAGCATTTAGCTCTGCATCTTCCATCAATAAACTGTTACAGAGTGCTCAATTAGTCTCAGCCAGGGCTGTAACAATGTTAAAAATGTTTTCTCCAGCAACTCTGCAGAAACCTAAGCCAGTGCAAATTCATGTTGTAAGATTCTATTAATGCACTATTTCTATTTGTAACTTAAAAGATTTATCTACACTGACAATTAAAATACTCATCTAGATGTAGCTACTTCTCATTTCAGAGGGGTGTATCTGAGTTAGTTGTTTCACTGTTAGGTCCTGTTACTTTGCTGGTAGGATCTACACAGAGACATTTTTCCATTTGGAGGGCAGAAACACTGTTTATACCTTTCTTTCAGTGCATAAACCTACTGTTTATCTGGCACGTTCCTGTTCAGTTACTCTGGGGGAGGAATCTGCTAAAATAGCTGAGACTTGGCCAAGACTCATTCAAGCAGCACCAGCTTTTCCTGCTCTCTGCATTAGTGTTCGCATGATATTCTTAACTCATCTACACTTAAATTTTTATCTAGTTCTTAATTATAATGCTGACACAATGAGATCTTTTGCTTGCAGAGCACCTGTGAACACTCCTGACTCCATCCCAAAGCAGCAGCTGCTGGCCAGGGGGAGATTGAATATTTTCACCTTGACTCCAGTATCAGCTTTACAGAACAGGACTGCAGCAGGTTCTGCAGCCTGTCTGGGGACTGAGGGGCAGTCTCATGGGTGGTTTTGCTAGCCAGGGTGCAAGATGTAACAGCTAAACAAGTTATGGTCATTTCTATAAAAGAGCTGGTGGTGCTTAAATTAGATGCCAGACCAACCAGCTCTGAGGGGAGATCTGTTACAGAAAACAGACAAGGCCAATTTTCCAACCACGTGTTTTAAAAAGGACATGACATTTTCTTCTCAACTGGATCACTGGGTAATTTATTTCTGTTCCAACAAGGAATTTTCTGAGACTAAACCCTGACTTTGGGCAGAGTATTACCTTAGATAACGTACAGTTTAACATGCTAAAAAAGAGCAAACTGATAACAAAGTTCACATAATGGAATATTCCTTGTGCAGTCTGTGCTTTTCCACACATTATAGAATGGAGAGTAGAGGTTTGTAGTCCATGTGATGATACAACACAAGCTCTCAGGCTTATAGGAATTAAACAATTTAAACATAAGCAAAACCAACAAAATCAATTCACTTGGATATATAGGTAGTAACAATTAACATGGTACCAAAATACTGTACCATCCAACTTGTATTTCAAACAGAAGTTGTGTTTTTATGGAATCAGTGATTTCCCCACTCCAGAGCTTTCATGAATTCCTCTTCAGTAAAAGAAAGCATCTTAGCAGCTTCAATGTGCATCTTAAAAGGAAAAAAAGAAAATAAACCTCGGAGCAGAAGGTAACACAGTGAGTGACCAATACAAAATCCTGCCTAACAGCTGAAAGGGGCCTCAAATCAATCATTCCTTTTGGTTTTGTACTGTGATTTGGGTGGATGTGCCCCTGTTCCAGCTGAAGCTGCTACTCGTACTTTTCCTGCAAAAATTTATAGTGTAGGGATAATGGGATAAATTTTATACTAAACCTTGCACCTGCAGCTCTAGTAAAACAGGACCAACAGCCTTCCCTAGGTTCTTTATATTGCTTTACAAATCTCTTTTTTAGTGAGGCATCGGAGAGTCCTGTAAATCTGCCAGCTCCTCTGACGTCTGAAGAACACGTGTATGAAAACTGGTGTATGCTCTTTCAAGCTGATTGATACACAGCTGCACTTTGACACTATTACAAATCAAATGCATCAGTAAGATTCAGCGTGCTACTGCTTCTACTATGCATGACTGAATGTTAACTGAGGATTTTAACAAAAATGCCACCATTAAAAATTAACCATCAGGATAAAGCAAAGAGTAACTGTACTTACTGCACCTGAACAAGAAACACCTGGAACTGACCTCTGGTGGCTGTGTTGCCACATATCACACCACACATCTGTGGTCCATTATGGCACATACACGCACCCCACACACACATGTACATATGTACATGTTTAAAAATCATTCAGTAGTCTGATTTATATTTCTACTACACAGAATATTCCACATGAAAAGCAAACTGAAAGGAACAAACAGAACTTTTAAACTCAGAACAAATTATTTCCTGTTCAAATAATGCAATTGGTTGGAAAAATGTCGCCAAGATCATTGATTGTTGTTTGATGAGAAAACAAGTGTTAAACAGGCAGTGTACTTGCACAAAACTGAAAAAGGCACAACAGTCAGGAAGCCCTGAAAGCTCCCTGGGCTCCCTTCAGCTGATGTCACAGCAGAAGCCACACATCCTCAGCACCACACTGCAGTATCAGCTCTTTACCTACCATCATTCAGAGTGGAAAGGAAACTGTCCCAGCTAAATAGTTTTTACTGCAAATTTTAATAAAATGGTTATGTTCTGAAGAATAGGAAACAATTCACATCTCCAAACAGTCCGTTATGTTGGGGTCTGGGGTGTTTTTTGACATACATAATCTAATATATAGACCTATTGTCAGTTCAAAAGGACAATGAGTATTGCTGTTTCCATGAGCAATGTAATATGCTCTAGGCTCCAGCTCTGTAAAGCTCAGACAAACCTCCCTTAATCCTTTTTAAAACCAAGACTTCCTGTTAAATTCTCAAGACAAGCAGAGAGTGGTCTGCAGAGACCACTTGGAGCACCCACAGATCCCTGCTGCCAGCTCCTGCTCATCTTACCACTGATACTTGTGGGGATTTTTCCCTCTTGCCATTATTCACACCCTCACCTTTAGGCTAGCTGTATCTGCCACATGCACCTGTGTCTGCCACACAAATACTGCACAAAAGGCCCAAATCAGGTTTTCCTCATTAATTCAACAAAAGGCTTGTGTGAAGCAGATTCGAAGTTCTTTGAGTAATTACACAGGTAGAGCACATGGGAGCTTCAGCAGCTCCTTCCCTGTGCCTACTGCCAGAAGGTACAGGAAGCAGAGTTAGCACCATTCTCTTTCAGGTTCTTCAGCCATAGTCTGGTCTGGAAGGGCAACTAACAACATCCTTGTGTGAGTAAGTAACAATTTTTGTAAGAAAAGTTAAGTGGTTTCCTCTACTTTCTGCTGTTCTGATACAGTATTCATATTTTTTTAAAATATATCTAATGAAATTTTGTGAAGTTGATCTGAGACTGTGGGTTTGGTTCAAAGAAATTCTCTTTGACACCCATTTCAATGAATTCATGTCCCATAGGATAATACGCTACCTCACGCACAGAGTAGATTTTGAGGGAATTCTCAAACACAAAGAGCTAGAAGGGCTGGCCAAAAGCTAAGCTAGCACAATTTTTGTTAGATTAATCCCCAAGATCTCCTCTGCATTCTATTACTGCCAGCAAAGTTCCACTGGAAATGCAGAAGCAGCCCCAGTTTCTCTTGTTCCAGTTAACTCCCCTCCCTCATCCTGTGTTAGAGAGGCATTCCAGCTTCAAGGGTGTATTTCCATATTGCAGTTCCCATTCTTAGAGTAAGTATGTGTATTTTGTTACATGAAGCTGCTACTTCATACAGAACTATTCTTGCTTGGTCGGGGCTCAACAGCTTCCAGAGTGCTTACAAAATGTCTGGTGATCACTGCAGTGCTCAAAGGGTAAATAGAATGTTCAGTTTTCTTATCGCAGAGGCTGTCCATTCTAAGGTGCTACTGCTCAACAAGTCACCAGACATTGCTGTATTAACTCGCCAACTGTTTTGATAATGCAGAAAGAAGAGCAGTTAACTCCACCCCAAAATGAATCTTACTAGGTTCAACAGAGTAAGCAATTAGCAGTGAACCACTCTATGGTGTTCAGATCTTGTGCAGTCAGTAGTGAAGCGTCTATTTCTGCGTGTGTCTTGTTCAGCCTCAGAGGGAAAAGCTGATAGAAATGACAGCATGCAATCCCAAGTACTGGGTAAGTGAAAGGTATGATGGAACTAGTAAGGCCTAATGCAACAGTAAGTGGAAAACTGATCTGGGCAACGTGTATAGTATGCATTCCCCTCACTTCAATTTTCTCTCATGTAAACTGATAGGTTCTTTCAGTTCATATCATCAAAGCACATTTGACAGGTCTATGCTGAAAATGTATTTTGAGAAATACAAGGTATTTACCACTCTGTAGTATCCCAGGTTTCTCTTTCCAACTAAAACATCCCTCCTTTTTGGGACATCAGTATAGCTTTATTGAATATGATAGTAAATACTTCTTTAGCTATATTCTATCTGGAGTATTAATCCACTTTTTGCTGAAACACCTTTTCTATGAAAGCTGTATCACTGATTGTTCAGCATGAATTGTCAGCAAGTATTCTACTGCCTATCTTGCTTTTAGTTGCAGCTTCAGCTGCTAAAGAAACTGAAAGGCACTCATCCTTGCCCTCTTAAGCTCTGAGGGAGACGGATGGAGTGAGATATGAATGTAGACTCAAACACTTTTCAAAATAAGGCTAGTTGCAAGTCAGGGTGGATGGGAACAGCCATGCAGCCATGTAGATGTTACTACATCCTCCGTGATTCAAAGTATGCATGCTATTCCAGGAATTACAAAAGGAGATCAACTCCCCTTGTCCAGTCTAGTAATTGCACACCTGAGATATAAGTACTTTCCGCTCTTGCCTTTTTCGTCTGACACACAAGGAGATCTGCATCTGGGCAGAGTTGTACATGTACAGAATGCCTCAGAATATAAACAGTGTTGATAGAGAAGCACACGCTTCAAGGACCCAGGAGGAATGTAGGTCTAAAATGTAATGGCTCACTCCTGAGAGGGCACGCTGCTACAGCTGCTGCTACAGCAAGTAATATGCTGGGGTGGGGGGGAATAACTAAAAAGAAAATCTCAATTACTAAAATGGATTCCACTGACACAACAGCAAATGGAGCTGCTGGTATTACCTGAACAGTACTTGTTCTGGAACAAACGGATACTCTCAGTCCTAAAGCTTGTCAGTAGTAATCTTTCACCATGTCAGGATATGCTTTAAGTTAGGAATGGGGTCAATTCAAAAGGAGACCAGCCTCTGCTATAAAGCAAAATGTTAACAATATGCACTAAAAAAGGTGAGGCTGCTGCAGTCTCCCATTGAAACCTCCCAGTCTTGGGGCTCCAGTTTACAACCCTAACATTACCTATCAGCAGGCACATTTAGCTAGAGACTGTTAACTGAAATAGAACTATAGCTGGTCCTTACCTTTTGTCTCTTTAAGATATCAATTAACTTCAACTGCTTTTTAAAACCCGTCATTAGCTCTTCTTTTTGCTTCTGCAGTTTCTTTTTCTCTGCTTTTAATTCTTCAATTATTTTGAGTTCTTGATTAGCTGCATCCTACCATGAGAGGGAAAGGAGAAATGCATAATTTGTGGAAGTGGTGCTTTAACCAATGAAACTTGGCATTACATCACAAAATGACAAACAGTAGCCACACGTGACATTCCTGAAAAGAAAGGGATAAATCAAAGTATTTCCACATCAAAACTTAAAACCAATGAAATCTCAAGGATAAAGTTATGGTTTGCCTGTGTATGTATCAGTGTGTGGGGGTACTTCTCCCTTCTTCTGAGCACATCTAATTTTCACACAAATGGGGAAAATTAGAAAGGTGGTAACTTTATTCTGGACATTTCTTCCTCCTGCATAGGTTGCAGTAGTATTGTCAGAGATAACTTATCAAACTCTTTGGTGTCTTGCTCTAAGTTAATTCAAGGCCGTAAGAGATATGATGCTCCCAAAGCTGATTGAGCTTTCTGTCTCTTTCTAGCATTACTGAGTGATTACAGATCAGAACTTGTTTTCCTAATCCACTGTACCTTGTTACTTTGCTTCAGTTTACTCAGCTCCACTTTATACTTCTCTGCTTCTTCAAGGGCCTTGTTTAAGCGAACCTCTGTTGCACTCTGACTGGTCGCGGCTTGCTTTTGTATACACTTTAGATTCTCCAATTCCTATTTAAGAAGGAAAGAATCAAAACAAACATTATGAATAATGTTCTTTTACTGAATCCCATACAGGTATCACATTTACAGCAAGGCTCACGCTTAAAAACTGAAGTCTGTGGGCTTCTTTGGCCTGCAGATAGAATCTGCCTCGAAGACAATTACAGCATCAAAACATCCCCTTCTCCTTTGAAATCTTGAAAAGGGATCTTTATAATCTTTGTTTTACAGTTCTCTCAGAATAGTTGTGGCGCGAGCTGATCATGTAAGATCACAGGATTGACTGGAAACATGTATGCTCACTCAGAAAAAAACCATCAGTATGTGCCCTCTGTGGCAGACTCTGGAAGGGTGGCCTGGTATCCCCAGCTGCTCCCTCCATGTTCCTTTTACCTCTTTTCCTCAGGGATCACTGCATGCCAAAAAGTTAAAACAGCCTCCTGAAGGTGGCTAAGGGTAGGAACTATTTCATCTAGCAGAAAATAGCTCGTCAAGTGATTATGGCAACAATCAGAACAGTTCTCTCTTGTCCCTGATGATAGTATTTCATAGTGCTGTGTGTGGGGAAATGAGAACAAGAGACCAAGCTGAGGAACAGAGTAATGAGATTAACGAGCAGGGAACATAGATAAAAGGCAAAGTAGAAGAAATAAACAATTCTGGCAGAACGAGAACATCTTGTCATTTGTGAAAAAGAAACAAGTCTATCAAATTATTAGCAATGGGCACAGAAAGATTCTTTTAAGCAGATCAGGGTAGAGAAGGGGTTTGTTAACCTTTTACCCTCAGACTGCCTTATTTCTAAGTAACTCTTATATTCTCTCCATTTCACACCACCTCTTGTAGTGGCTACTTATGATTTCCACATTACTTATCCAAGAAATACATCCTAATGGACAATTGTATGCAGTAAAGACACTTCAGTAAAGCTATGATGGGAACAGGTATTTTTAGGAAGCTCACAGTTTTTTCTCCAAAATGGATGAAGAAAACAGGAGAGTAAGATGCATCTTACTGACACTTCAAAATCCTGTTGGTGAATGTGCATCCTCTAAGAGTGCACAAAACCAGACGGTGCTTCAAGGTTTTTATTTTGTCACTAAGCTAACCTGTCCATCTGACTGATTACAAACCACAGGGAAAACAGCCCGTCCAGTAGAGCAGCAGAGCCCCCCCTGCAGCACCTGCATCATCAGGGAATGCAAATCCATTTGCTGGAGACTGACCCAAAGAAAACAAGCTGCACAGCCTGCAAACCAGTCTGTCTTGTATCAAGATGATGAAGCTGTAAAGAGTCAACTAAACCTTTTGTGCTATGTACTTTATCCTGCATTAATATGAAAAACTTTGGTATGCAGCCTTCCAAGCACTTAATGACCAAAACCACAGTCTCCATACAATGCAAATTACATATCAGCTAATCATACAATTTAGTGAAAGACTTCTAATCATTTTTTTAGGGCATTTTGACATTTACTGTCATACATAATACCTTACCAAGGATTATTTTTTTTTTGCAAGTCATCTAGTGAGAATGTTTTTAATCTTAAAAATGCCTGAAATAAGTATTTAACTTTGTAAGTAGGTAAGGTTTCTGCCAATTCTTCAATACTTGAAATCCAAACACTTAGATTAGTTTTCTCATATAATGTTTCTCTAAGGGGCGGGAGCACATTACTGTGTTTTAAAACTGCATCCCATTTCCATCTCTGGATTGTCTCCCCTGTTCTGGCATGGCTGAGGCACTTAAATATCAGTAGGGATTGTGATACCAGAGAACTCATCCACAAGTAACCTGTCCAGCAGGCTTGCTTTTCTCCCCGTAGCAAGCATATACATCACTTCTATCTTTAGAAAGTTCAGCAACCCCTGTCCACCCCCAAAAACATTTGAGAGATGATGTTTGCTTAACGTCAAGCCCTCCTTCAAGGCAAATTATAAAACCCTTGCATGAAGCCTTAAAACAAGTAAGAGAACAACCTTAGCGTTTCTCTGATCTTTATCTAACACTATAGCAGTTGAGCTAACAAATGAGAGAGAACACAGAGGAAAGAATGTTCTTGTAGACAGGCAGCGAAAAAAGACAGAAAAGGTGATGTCATTTATTAGATCAATGAGATGGGGAAAAAGAAGATGCGGGAAACAAGAGGGTGGAAGATTCGTGCAGCATCAACACTCAACTGCTGCCCGAGGTGGGTGTTCCAGCACAAATATTCACAGAGACCAATCACCAGAAGAATGAGATGTAAAAATAAACTCATTTACCATGTTTTAGGTAAATTGTGAAAACTAGGTGAGAATCTGTGCCGAGGCACATAAAAGAAAAAGTAGCTGGGGGTTAATGAAATTGCAGAAATTGTGGAAAATCTGAGGAAGCTTGGGAAAGCACGTATCACAATTGGAGTCTTCTATCATTTATGTTGCAGTGGAAATCACAACAAAAGCAATAAAAGCCCAACAATCAGAGATTATATTTGTGCTATCTCAACTATACTTTCTCTATACTGAAAGTATGAGGTTTGAGAGTCTATATGCACAGCAGAACAAATTCAGGACCATGTTCACAGGAAATTATTTTTACACATATCTAGAATTAACTGACAGCTACATTAATTATATAGTGTTGAATAATACTTCATAACTAAGGAATAAAACAGTTTTCAGATTGTCAAGTCCATAGATCTAAGCAGTTTCTACAAAATTTTTTTAAATGCATGAGTTTGGTAGGTATTTTTTTATATCAGAAAAAAAAAGTGAACTGATTTCTGAATTAGCAGAGAACCACTCTTGCCTTTTTATGCCTTCTTTGTATTTAAAGAAGTACCAGTATTTGTCATGATCGTGCCCAATCAGTAACCTTGAGAAATTCTAGAAAGCAAAACCTACCTGGAACCACTGAAGCAAGTGAGGATGGTAAACGCAGAGCAAAGTGATCGTATTTTGGATATAGCAGCTGTATAGCATAAGTGAATAAACTTTTCATCACAACAGACATCTAAATACTGGAATAAACTTTCTAACTGTGGCTGTGTATAAGAACCAACACAGACTGTCTAAGGAAAGTATGGAAATTACCATCACAGAAGGCTTTAAGTATAGGTTAAACTTATTTCCAGGAGGGTTTGGACATCATCTGTCCTGTCTTGGTTTAAAAGAATTGCCTAAATGACTTCGTAACTCTCTTAGTCCTATTTACTGTGAGTTAATGAACAGTCTGAGTAGTTGTATAGAATATTTTTTTGCTGACAGAATAGGGTACTTGTTTAAGGGAACTTGAAACCTCTAAGAATCTGCACAAAAGAACACAAATTTTAAACATTTTAGTTTAAAAATGCTAGAACTACAAAACTTAGATTGTAAGTTAAAGTGCTACAACTACAAAGCTTAAGACAGAAGCATGCCTATACAAATGTGTAATATGATTTACTGGAAGTACAATGAGACTGTGCCAGGCTGAATTGTGTTCTGTTTTCCCCAGTTCTTTAAGTGAAACATTATTCTGGTTATACTATACGTGCGACACACTACTATAAGTATTACATGATTTTCAAGTCAAACTCTCCCACTCTGAGTAATTAAACCATGTCCTGTTCTTAGATGAAGTTCCAAACAAGGAAAGCTGTGTGTGCAGCCATCTGCTACAACTAGGCACATATACAATTTTGCATATGTGGCCTACAGCAGGAGACAGATTAGTTTTGATTATTTCATTTTCAAGACCATAACACATCCCTTCCTCTACCTGAAGAAGACACCAATGTAAGCCACAGGTGAGGTTTTGGTTTGGTTTTTTAAAGTTCACCAGGTTCTACAGTTGACAATAAAACTCTTATCACCAGAAGTCATTTATGACCATTATAATTAAAACCAGAGAAATAACATTTCCCTGTATTTTTCAAGATTCCTCTGTGAATTTGACAGTGGTTTCTGAAACACTTGTTTCATCTCTTGCGAGTCCTTTACACAAGAACTTAATTATTTTAAAATACAGAAATATATCTGATGGTGGAAGCAAAAGAAAAGCAATTTGTAAAATACATTATTTCTTCCTTTCAAAAAGTGATTAGACCATTAAAATTACAATTTCTAAAACTATTATCAGAGATTGAAACACTAACGGGATCAGTGGAAACGCATCCATCAAGCTAGGGTGATGTGATGCCGTACTTTTCCCCTTTTGTGAGATAAATGAGACTAACATCTGCAATACCTTTTCTAGTGCAGTGACTTCCTGTTGTAACCCTTCACTTTTTCTGCTTGCTTCTTGTGACAACGCTTTGTACTTCTCACTCTGAGAACGTTGCACACTGATGGTTCGTTGCAGTTGGGCAATTTCTCCTCCAGTTTCTTTAAGCTGAGACTTTAAATTCCGATTTTCGTCATCCTGTTTGACAGTAATTAACAGAAACTCCAACTCAATTATTGCAAGGAAGCCGCAGGATAATGCAATAGTAACATTTTGTAAATAAAAGACAGCAAATATACACATATTGTATATATGGAGATCACTTGTTTAAAAATTGTTATTTTTAAACTTTCAGATCCTTCATGATGGATTTCACAACAATTTCAAAGACAGGAAGGAACTCTGAGAAACTAAGAAAATAAAACACCAATTTACCAGGACAACAATAGAAAAGATAGGAACACTTTCCTCATTTAATTTTCTGCAGGCTTTTACTTGGAACTGTCTTATAGCAGTATCTAAAACATTTAATTTCTCCTAGTTCAAAGGTTTTGAGACCTAACTATGAAAATGTTATAGAAGAACTTGAATGTACACAAGTCCATGGGACCTGATGAAATCCATCCACAGGTCCTGAAGGAGCTGCCGACCAAATGAAGTTGCTAAGCCACTGTCCATCATATTTGAAAAATCATGGCAGTCAGGTAAAGCTCCCGATGACTGCAAAAAGGGAAATATAACCCCATTTTCAAGAAGGGGAAAATGGATGAGACAGGGAACTACAGAGCAGTCAGTCTCACCTCTGCGCCTGGTGAAATC
>JAOEHY010005242.1:43802-55417 GCA_025447955.1 Psilopsiagon aurifrons | reverse complement strand
CTCAGCACCCTCACAGGGAAGAGCTCCTGCCTAATGTCTAAGGAAGGACAGGAGAACATCTCAACACCGTGCAGCTTTCACAGGCTTTCTCTTCCCACTGCTGACCTCACACACAACTCTCTGCAATGCAGTCACTCAATGGCAAGACCAGTGACAACTTTCTGCCAAAAACATGGATGCTAAAGAACGGTCTGATTAAACCAAATGTACGTTTCATTGAGTGAGTTTCCATTTTCTTCCAGAACAGAGGAAAATGTGGGTATTTTCAGGTACTTTGTTGTTAACTCCTTGAACCGGTCAGTGCTCCTGGTGGAATGCGATCTCACACAGCCTGTGGTACCTGCTGGCACCCTGCTGTTTGTGTGCCCAGCATGCACATGAAAGGATGGATGCAGATGACACAGGAGCCTCCCTTTCTTCTCCGGCTTTACCCAGGAAAGCACCAAACCACAGACTCCAAATGATGAGTTGATGCTTGCAGTTTCCTGGATTACAGCCCTGATGGCAGCAATGGATACAGGCCTGGCCAAGGGCTGCAGCCTGGAAATCCCAGGTGCATTGGGTGAACTCATGTGTTTTATTATTTAGACGATGCGGGAGCTGAACCCAGAGGCCAGGAAATGCCTCAAGGCACACGTGGAGCCTCCCGATTCCAGGACATTCATCTGCATTTATGTATCCAAGTCCCTGCTTACTCGCCATGAGATGCTGGCCCACCGGCCTCCCAGGATGCTGCTCCTCACTGAAACCAAAGGGCTGATTTGTCAGAAATGAAAGAGAAACCCCCATTGCTTAAGATGTTAGATATTTCCACCTCTTTAGTCACTGGTGGTTTCTAGCCCTGCCTTCCTGCTGCAGAAAGCTTGGCCAGCAAACAAGCCGGATCTGATGGCTTGTGCTTCGCAGCAAGACACAAGCCCCAATTTTCTCAACACAAATCTCTGCAGACAGTTGGTAAAGAAGAGCTGTTTTCTGAAGCAGTACCACAAAACTGTAACTTCACAAGAGCACAGCTGGAAAGCAGTAACAACAGACCCTCCCCAATGCACTGGCAGCTGCTGCCCATCCCAACGGCTTCCTGCCCTACTGCAAGAATCAAGATGTGTGGTTTTCTCTCTCCATCTTTCACCATGGCCCAGAGCCAAGCAGCTCTCCAGCAGGACAGCCAGGAACTCACTCAGTTCTGATGCGGTTTAACTTGCAGGTGATTTTCTGACAGGGCACATTTTTCTCCATGTCCCTCTCTCCCTTTCTGAATTAACTGCTCTCTTCTCACAGCCTGAGACAGATCACTGCAGTCCCAACGGCTGAGCACTGACAGCTCAGGGCTGCTGCTCTGCTCTCTTCAAGCCAGGACCCGCAGCTCGGCTCTTCCCGGGGATCAGACCCCGTGGCTGCCCAGGCTGCCCCCTTTCCCCACCCAGGGCCTGTGGTTTGAAGCATTCCCACCACAAGGCACACCTCGTAAATGGGCAGAGCCTGGTATTTCATTCACCAGCTGGGAACTTCCTTTGCACTACAGTTTGGTTCCTCCTGTATTAAGGAGGACAGCAGAACCATTGTAATACCATGGAAGTGCTGCCCTGCGTGGGTCAGTAACAAAGTCAAGGTCTTTACAATTCACAGTTAACTTCATTGACATGGGCCAGAAAGCGTGGAAGGGAAGGAGTGGGGGTCAGGACATTCAGCTCCCAGCTTTGCCACCTATATTCACTTTCACCCTGAAGACTCTACAATTTCTCACCCTTGAAAACAGAAATGATGCTTCCCAAAAGGCTGAAATACAATACTGAGATTTACCAAGCTTCCAAAACACTGGAATGGATTTAACTCTTCCAGGACCCCTCTCAATCTGGTGCAGCAGCACAGGACACCAGGCAGCATCATAACACAAACTGGGAGTAATTAACAAATAGCCCCAGAGGGATTAATATCAAGCAGCACTTTCCAGCCTTCCTCAGGCACGAATGGGTTCTCCACAGATGGAGTTCACAAAGAACTACCTCAGGCTCTGCAGTGTGGATTACAGAATCACAGCATGGTTTGAGTTGGAAGGGACATTATAGCTCATTGAGTGCCACGGGCAGGGACACCTTCCATAGAGCAGGGTGCTCCAAGCCCGTGTCCAACCTGGCCTCGAACACTGCAGGGATGGGACAGCCACAGCTTCTCTGGGCACCCTGTGCCAGCGCCTCAGCACCCTCACATGGGCCATTTGCCTGTCCCAGCAGTGTGCATTCAACACAACTATTACCCATTTACATTGCTGCAACACCACAAGCTCCACGGAAAGCCAGCCTCCCTGTGCCAAATCTGCTGCAATCCTGTAGCAGGAGGCACTCCTCCACAGGCTGGATGGGGCAGGCAGGAGGAAGGCCACGAATCAGGCCCCATCACGCTCAGCAGCCAGCCCCGTGCCCGCACAAGCACTGCACAGCACCCAGGGATGGGGCTCAGGGCTTCCCTTCCACCATCTCTGCGTGCCCCCGGGAGCTGGAGCATGGGAGGAACTGGCGCTGATCCCCAGGGCAGGAGGAGCCCTCGGCTCAGCACGTGTGCAGAGCTGCTGCCCAGGAGCAAAGAGGCAGCTTCTGCAGCAAACCACATACATCAACTGACAGCCCCAAGCTTCAGCCAGGCAGTTCTCAAAGCAGCTTCCAAGACAAAACATCTGCTCTCAGGTGGAGCCAGGGCTCAACGTGGAATAGCTTCTACACTGGGTTATGGTATACGAATAGCATAGGTGTTTCCACGGTTTTAAATCCATTTTCCTAATCTTTCTTCTGCAGCATCTGGGAGAAAGATGCATTAGCCCCACGCTCCCAGAGGAAAGCCTCTCTGGCTGCTCCAAAGGTGCAAATGCAAAAGGTAACAGCAAAGCACGAGGAGAGACAAAACAATCCAATATTCCTCATTCAAAATTCCTTCAGATTCAGCAGCTGCACAGAGCTGCTCACAGCAGAAGACGAAGCTTCTTTAGATACATCAATTTTAACCTCAGAGTGAGAAAGGGAAGGCCTGTGGTTCCAACGCCCATCATCCCTGGGCAAAATCCTCTTGATGAAAGAAAACTGGGAATAAAGGGTTTGTAAGCTATTTATTTCCATCCTGAAGGCAGTGATCACATACTAGCACCGGTTTCAAGTAATTCATTCAGGGTTTGTGTTGCTGCTCCACTGTCTGAGGCCTTACAGAGGGGTCTTCTGGTTGCTTCCACTGAGAGAGAGCAAACATATCACTAAGATGCTGCAGCACATGCTTGCTCCCCCTTTCCCAGGCTTTAATGGGACAGGGATCAGCCAGGCACTTGCAGGATCAGGCCATTACACAGGTCTGGGCTTTGGCTACTCACTTGTAAGACTCTCAGTCCAAAGCCTCAGATTCAGTCCTAAGAAGACACTGTATTTGCTCCACTCCTGGTGGAACAGAGGCTACAGCTACTGCCCTTACCAGCGCTGTGATCTTATCCTGAGAGAAGTTAGTTAAGGCAGTTAAATACAGCCTTGTGCTGCAAATTGCTCATTGAATATTGCCCTTGAAACTGCACTGTAATGATAAATTTCCACTTCCTTCCCCAGGCAGTTGCATAACATTGCAGGGCATTGTTCAGAGCTGCTGTGCTCCAAGCCAGAGGCAGCTGGTGCTGGTGTCCCTTTCCCCTTGTCCTCCCCAAGCACCTTCCTTGCTGTGGGGTTTGCTTAGTACACTAGACAACAGAGAGACCTGACTGAACACAAGCAGCCTTCTAACAAGATTATTCCTACTTCCTTCAGCTTTCAGCAGGGAAAAAATATATCCCACTTATCCCAGTTAAATCCTAGCCAATTGAAAAGCATATCTGTCAAATAACATTTAATGAAGAGTGTCTCTAGGGAGGAGCAGCTGGGTCAGTGGAAAGCTTTCCGGCTTTCCCACTGGCAGTATAAATAGCCTGGAATTGAAGAGCCCCACTCTGTGGTCGGGAAATGCAGCCCAGGCACAGGAGGGACTTTTGCTTTGTGGCTTTAGCTGGCAGGAGTTGTTTTTTCTTTATAACAGGGAAGTGTCTTTGAATCCTGGAAGCTGGGCTGGAAGCAGCACACAGAGCAGGACTGGGATGGAGGGAGCTACGTACACTTGAAGATAGAATTGTTTTTAAAGCAGAAAAGCAGCAGGAGTGAAATAAGATGCATCCCTCCAAGGAACTCCCTTGGAGATCTGGCAGAGTTCAAACCTGGTTTTCAAGCAAGGCTGAATGCAAGTTTGGACATCACCTAAAGCACAAAAATACAAGACCTGGTGGCCATGAATGCTTTCAGATACTTTCCCAGGGGGAATGCATGTGATGACTAACACAACAGCAGGCAAAAGGCACCTCAGTGGTTAGTCATGGAGCACTGGGCCTGCTGCTCACTCATGCTTCACAGGCAGCACCCAGCTGGGAAGAGTCAAAGGCTGCCTTGATTCCAGAGTCAGCCCTCCATTTCTGGTGTGACTAAATCAAGTGCTCATATTCCTCTCACAGGGAATTGGCTTCAAGAGGTGTCCTCAGGCCACACGAGTTGCATGAGCTTCTTTGATTTTAGTTGACATAGTAGCAAGCACCACATAACCTACAACCCCATGGCCAGCACACAAAGCTCTTTCTAATCTGCCTGGCACAGATGCCTCATACAATGTGAAGTACCTGGGGATAGAGGGACAGCTCTCACCCCGGAGCGGGAGGCACACACAGCAGGCCCGGCATAACCTGAGTCACTGAAGTGCAAGCCAGCACTGAAAGCACCATGTACCACCTCAGTCTGGTTTACACATGCACCGACACATCAAATTAACACCCTGCAGACAACAATCGTTTAGATTGCAGCAGCACCCAGAGGTCAGCAGTAAGATGAAGATCAGGCTGTGGTAGGCGCTGCACAGGTACAAGGCACATCCTCTACCTAACAAAGACCAAAGAGAGGAGAGAAAAAGAGCTTCTCGCCATGCATCCCACAAGGCGAAACACAGAAGAGTCATAAAGGATGCCTAAGGCCCGGGGGAAACCTGCAGAGCACCAGGGGGTGGTGCTCAGCCCAAGGCCTGACCACAAGGGTCCCTCTCCCTGCTGGGTAGAGATGACACTGTGCCTGGCTCCATGCGGGGATGACCACATTCCTCACAAATGCTGAGACTACGAACGAGTTGCTCGGAATGCCCCAAACCAGATGTCAGCACACCCAGCCCAACAAGTTCAGCTCTCCCATAATTTCTGCTCAGGCCACCTATGATGCAGTACAGCTGTTTCAGAGATGTTAGCCCTGTTTTCACATCTCACTGCCTAATTGGAGACTGACTGCAGAGGCCTTCAAAGGAGAAGATGGAACCTTTCAGAAAGCTCTCAATCAGCATTCTCAATGTAATAATCAAGGAATCTCAAGTCTGAGCTGTGGAGTGAAGAGAGATTTAAAAAGGGCCATTCCCAGCTTCCTGGCGGTACAGAACACCGCGTTTGCACTGTGACGCCAGCTACTCTCCACTGCATATCTGCCCCTCCAGGACCAAGAACCTTCAAAGCACCAATGACAATGTCATTTTCAGCAGGAAAATCCTTACCTGGAGACAAGAAGTGCACAGCTCTGACTATTTGGAACATCAGAACAGGGAGAGAGGGAAAAATCTGCCAGGAAGTCAAAGACACAAACAGTAGGTAAACTAGCCTGCAAGATCAAAATCACACAAACATTATCTTTTCTACATAGGTCCTGCCTGCATAACCAAGATCCCTGCACCAACTCCAGGTATTTCTATAAGGCAAAGACAGACAAGTAGTTACTTCCCATCCACCCATCAGGAGCCACCCCAGGCATCGGCGTCCCAACACATCCTGCAAGCTCCCTGTGAGCTCCACCACTGCCCCGGCTGCCGGGCACAGCTCCCTCAGAGCATGCACAGCACAACCAGACCAACCCTGCAGCAGCCTCTGCCACCCTCCTGCGAGCCAGCAGCTCCCCAGCCCTCAGGATCAGAGGATTCGTAGCCAGGCACAAAGCTCTTTGGCATTGCACTGCTGCTTAAATCCAGCCCAGGTTAGCACAGAGCCAGCAGTTAGGACCAGAAGGCTCCTTCACTTGAATATTCAGTGAAATTCCTTGCGAACACCAAACCCAGCACTGCTGGGGGGTGCCGATTTTCTCCTGAGGCCGATACAATTAAACACCACCTCTTTGACAGAGGATAAATGTATGTTAAGCACACGTAATATGTACCTTGCCTTTTCCTATTGAATGAAAAAGAGGCAGTGTTGCTTTTAGCGCTATAGGAAGCCCAGACTTCAAGTTTTGGAAGTTTACTTTGCAAGCACCAACAGCAGGAAAACGATGAGACTATTACATGGCCTTGTGATCCCTTGGGTACGCACAAAATGAACAGGAACCAACCCACAGGGAGGTCCACTCCAGTGATGGGCTTTCTTTCCAATTTAGTTTGCAAACACTGGTTTGTGCTGCCTTAACCACTGTGCTGAGCTATGCCCCTTCCTGCTGTCTTCCACGTGAGGATGCCAACAACTCTCCCACCTCAGCCTTCCCTCCTCTGGAGATCCTGGCTCTCAGAGCACTAATTGCCCGCAGCACATTCAGGTCAGGTACTGCTGTAGTGACATTAATGAGCGTGATGGAGACTGTTGAGGATACAATCAAGAGAAGTTGTTAAACATTGCAAACCCCAGCAGCTCTGCTGAAAACACAAGAGCACTGGAGAGAACAGAGCAGGAGAGGGACAATACGTGCTTTAATCTGAGCTTCATGCCAGATTTTCAGATTTATACATTTCTGGTCTAATTGCAGCAGTAGATAATGTTCTTTCTGTTGGGGGATCAATAACATCTGTGATGTCAGTGCAGTGTAGCAATGGTTTCCCCACAACATGCCTGTGCCTCACTCCCACACTCTGAACTGTCCAGAGTGACCTCTTAGAAGCAAAGAGCCAAATCCAGGGGAGCTCTCCGGACACTGGCCCATCCCTATCATGAGCTTGACACATTCTGAGGACCCATGGTCCAGGGGAGTCATTTCATGGACCTGCTGCTTCCTACACATTAAAGGTCAGTCAGGCAGCACAAGTGAGAGTTCCTGTGGCAGCAAGGAGCAGGCACTGCTGCAAGCAGCTATTTCACAGCTCCCACAGCCCAGACCCACCAGAAGTCCTCAGAGGTTACACGCACTAAATTAGATGCACATTAGCACCAGATCAACCCCCCCGGAAGGTAAAGCATAAATTCAGGGTCATGCAAAACTCTCTCAAGTTCATGGAGCACAATCACAGCATCTGATGTTTTCAGCAAGCCCCAGCAGAGACCCCATGTTCAACACCAGGAGCTGGGCACCACAGCCACACCAGCCTGGCAGGAGCCACGACTGCTCCCTGCTTCCCAAGCCCTGTTCTCCCAGTCAGTCTCCCTCAGGACAACAGCAACAAAATGACCAGCATCAGAAAGGTGAGAGCGGTCACACAGAGCTGCATAGGACCTCTTCGATAAAATGCTGTGTGTTATTGTTGTAGCAGAGATGCTCCCAACTTTGGTCTCTGAGACTGACCTAGGCAGCAAGAGGATCCTGCTGTAAGCACAACAGGACACACACCTTTGCTTGGGATGGGTGGAATCCAGGGAAATACCAAGGGATGTACTAAAATGAACAAACACTTTCAGGTTCGTGGCACATTCCTTCCATCCCATCTCTCTTCTTAGAAGGAGCATCTCCTCCAGTCCCCCAGATCGCGGTCTGGCACCCCCTACCTGCACCAGCACCTTCTGCAGTTCTTGCACCCAAATTACGGCTCCCAGGCCAAGAAAACACCCCCCACTGAGAAAGGCTTTGATTCCAGTCGGTATGGCTTTACCACCCAGACAGTACACCTGGTTCCACCTATCACCCCAGATATACCTATTGGATGGAGTGTAGAGTCACGTACTTCAAGCTAGAAGTTTCCATGCTGCGATACAGGTGAAGTTAAGGAAGAAACTCAGTTACAGCTCCGGTTCAAACAGCACAATAAAAGCAGAGTACCACGTGTACTTTCAAGGCCTGAGGGTAAGTCCAAAGAGCACACAGGGAATTTTACCACCACAGGCCCTGACAGAGCCCCCCGGGAATGAATAAGGCACAGGAGAGATGCTTTCCATTTCTCTTCCAGCCTCTTCCCACGAAACAGGGGTTATAAACTGTACCAGTCACAACAGCAGTACAAACACCACCACCCCCCCGATTTCCTTCACAAAAGCAACCAAAGGCTATTCCCTAAAAAGTTTTCATGAAAAACAAGAGAGAAAGAAGGGAGAAGATGCAGGTGGTTGAAAGCGGGCGCTCCTCCCCCAGGGCAGGGAGAGCAGCAGCTTTAACTCCGAGTTCCCTTTTCATTTCCCCACGAGTTGCTATACAGCAAACCCAATCCCACCTGCTGTCCTACTACTCATTAAACTACACAACCCACTAGGTGCTATGCTAATCATTGCAAAGAGAACTGATGAGCAACTACTACACTGCAGAGACTTCTAGTATCCTTTTTTGGTTTGCTCTCTAGCCCCAGCACTGCACTACCTCCACTTCTGTCTGCTAGAGGAGAAATAAAGCACAATGAGAATGAACAATGATAGGAACAACAATGTTCCAAGCAATGCCATAAGGCCTCAAACTGACTGCTTTAGACTTTATCTAAGTGAAAAGAGCAGACAAGACACAGCATTTTCGTAAACACCAGACAGCCTGAAGCTGCTTTCTCCCAGCCTTGGATGAATTTCTGTAGCGCCCAAATTTAAAGCTGAGACTTTAAGTCTCTGCAGTGCGATCAGGAACCTCCCATGCAAACGCCCAGCACAGAGCGGGCTCCAGCATCAGCCTCTTTAACAGAACGAGCTGCTCGCCCCGGGCTAGCGCCAAGGAAAGCCACAGCTCCCCCCCCCCTCAGCAGCCACCATCCTGCACCCGAAGGAAGCGCTGCCCCACGGCGGGACCCCCACATCGTCCCCTCCGCCCTCCCTCACCCCGCTCCTGCGGGTCCCCAGCCCTGCAACAGCTTCTCCGCAAGGGAGAAAATCTCGGGGCCCCCACCCCGCTCGCTCCCGGCGAGGAGCCCCGGGGCTCCGAGGGGCCGAGCCGGGCCCCCCCCCGCAGCCCCACTCACCTCGCCCTGGGCACCCTCCCGGGTGTAGCAGTAGGTGCTGGGGTCCTGGCAGAGGTGCAGCGAGGTCAGGAGTGCTGCTGGGGCACCCAGCAGCAGCTGCGGGGAAGGAGGGTGTCAGCACCAGTGCCGTTTGTGTGTCCTCACCTCTTCCTTCCCAACCTGTTCCATCCACCTCCATCCCTCCTCACTTATCCCATTCTGTCCCATCCACCCCATTTCATCCATCTATCCATCCACTCATCCCGTTCTATCCCATCTTAGCCTTCCCAATCCCATCCCACCCATCCTGGTCCACCCCTACTCTTCCTATCTGCCCTGTCTCATCCATCTCAACCCCATCCCATCCTTCTCATGCCATCCATCCTGTCCCCCTTCCATCCCACAAATCCCATTCCAGCGTTCTCATCATATCCATCCTGCCTCCATCCTATAGATCCCACCCATCCCAACCTTCTCATCCCATCCATCCCATCTCACAAATCCCATCCATTTCATCCATACCCTGCCAACCTTCTCATCCCATCTGTCCTGTCCCCATCCCACAGATCCCATCTCATCCATCCCTTCCCTATCCCATAGATCCTGTCCCACAGATCCTATCTGTCCCAACCCAACCTAACCTTTCTCCTCCTACCCATCCCATCAATCCCACCCACTCCATCCTTGGTTCACCTGGTAGAAGGCGTGGAAATTCCTTTCTCCTGGTTGCTGCTGGAGAACTCGGGACTAGAAGAGGGAGCAGGGGGTGGGTACCATGCAGACCCCATGTGGCAGCAGCATTCCCATGGGAGCAGTGCCCGCCTGGCTGTGCCCAGGGGCCCCTCACCTTCTCCAGCAGGTAGTTGTGGACATGGCCGCCAGTGGGGTCACCCTTGAAGTCAAAGTTGATGTCCATGTACTTGCCGAAGCGGCTGGAGTTGTCGTTGCGGTTGGTCTTGGCATTGCCAAAAGCCTCCAGGATGCAGTTGGACTTGAGCAGCACATTCTTCACCCTCGGTGGGGCAGCACGGCACAGCTGCTGCATCACTGATGGCCCGTGGGCCCCACATACCACCCATACGGCCTTGGGGTGCCCCAAGCTTCCCAAACCACCCCACAGGCACGAGGCATCCATGGTCCCAACACACCTTCTCTATGGGCATGGGGCACCCCTGGCCACTTCATGCTGCCCCATGTCAACTCCTTGATCCCCCACACCATCCCTCTGGCCATGGGGCACCCCTAGGACCCTCCAAGGCCACCCCACATGCACGGCGCACCCCTGATCACCCCAGCTAATCAATACATCCATGAAGCACCTCAGTCCCCCCACACTATCCCTTGTGTGCATGGGGTCCCCCAAGGTCTCCACAGCTTCCCTGTGTGTTTTGGCTACCCTTGTCTTCCCTATGGACATGGGACTCCTCAGTTGCCCCACAACATCCCTATGGGAATGAGACACCCCAGGTTCCCCCAGAATCACCATGCAAGCATAGGTCACCCCTGGACCCCTCACACCTTCCCTATGGGTAGGCAGCACCCAGGACAAGAACCTATGAGCACAGAACACCCCAATCTCTCCACACCATCCCTATGGACACGGGGCACCCTGGACTCCCCCACTCTGTGGGCCTCCACCCAGCCCTGGGCTGGCGGGCCCTAGCACCCACCCCACCTCTTGACAGCAGTGTGGGTCTGGACCCACCTCTCCACCTCAGTGCGCTGGGTGGGGTTGGTGATAGCGGCTATGTACTGCATGATGTACTTGCTGGCCTCTGTCTTGCCTGCCCCGCTCTCACCTGCCAGGGAGGGAAGCAGCTGGGTGAGGACACCCATCACCTAAGGGTGCCCCCCACCCAAGGGTGCCCCAGTCCCTACCCGAGATGACGATGCAGGTGTCCTTGGCACGGCGCTTCATGGCCTTGTAAGCTGCGTCGGCCAGGGCGAAGAGATGGGGTGGGCGCTCGTAAAGCTCGCGGCCACGATAGCGCTCCACCATCTGTGGCCCGTAAAGTGCCAGCGCCTGGTATGGGTTCACCGCCACCACCACCTCCCCGATGTAGGTGTAGATGCGGCCCTGTGAGAACCTGTGCAGAGGAGTGGCCATGGGGCAGGCTGTGGGCAGCATCCTGCAGGGTGCTGTGCTGTGGCACACTGAAAGATGGAGTGCTGTGGGGATGGCCAAGAAGGTGCTGTGGCATCCTGTGGAGTGCTGTGTCATGGGGTGACACCCTGCAGGGTGCTGTGGGGCAGGATGATGCTGTGGGGTAGCACCCTGCAGGATGCTATGGGGTGAGATGACATCCTGTGTGGTGCTGTGCAGCCAGGCAGCATCCTCTAGCATACCACGATGTGGTGTGGGGTGCCACGCCGTGGGGCAGGGGGCACACCCTGCAGATCACCCTGCCATGCGGCAGGGGATGAACACCACGCTGTGAGGTAGAGCCCGCCACTCTCCCCACAACCATGGGGCTGGGGGGTGCCGTGGGGCAGGG
>JAOEHY010005242.1:0-43702 GCA_025447955.1 Psilopsiagon aurifrons | reverse complement strand
AGCCCGGGCTGTCCCCGCCGGGCGGGTTTGCCATGGGCACCAGCCCCGCCGAGCCGCCCGCCGCAGCGGAGGCAGGCGCGGCTGCAGCCCGGCACCGGGCAGCGGAGTATGGCAGCGGCGGGAAGTGATGCGCCGAGCAAAGAAACTCGCGGGCAGGCCCCTCCTCCGGCTGATGTCAGCCCCGCGGCGGGCAGTGGCCCTTCCTCCTCCTCCGCCGGGTGGAACGGGGCAAGCGGGGCCGAGCATCCCGCCGCGCAGGGCGCACCGGCAGCGGGGTGGCTGCGGGGCACGATTGTCCCCGCGTTCAGCATCCCACTGCTGTGCCCCAACCCTCAAAGCGGCCGCAGCGGGTACGAGCAGAGCCACAGCAAGGTGCAGACACCACACCTGCGCGTTATTGCAGGATGAGAATGGCACAGCAGCGCTAACCCACCCCATGTGCAGCCACTTAACCCCATGATAAGAAACCTCTGATTTGGCTTAGCCTGAGCCCTTTTGTCCTCAGGTGTAAGTGCCTTCACCTGAGGCAACCAGAATGAGGAGCAGAACTCAGCACAGCTGTGTCAGCCTTACCCAAGTCAAAAGGGATGTGCTACAGGCAGGTTGAGCCCTAAAGGTCTGGTTGCTGTCTTTGATAGCAAGGAATCCACGGGAAAAGGGATGTTTCCCTCCAGTGGCCTGCTCCTGTGTTAATTGTGTCCTGCTGATTCTCAGAGCCCTTGCTATTTATTGTCAGCTAGATAGCTAGAGATGGATGTTGGTCATCTTTACATGTTGCACCCAGCTCCCTCTGGTTTCCAAGGCCTGAGATGCTTCTGGAAAAGTCATGAGCTGGCCACTCAGCAGAAATCTATCATAAATTACTGTCACTTCTACAACACCATCAAATTAATTAAACATCATCATTGTCATAGGCACACAAAGCAGCACAGGAATGAATTGTGGCTTTCAGGGGGTTCTAGCAGCTCACTCTGCAGACACAGGAACCCTGTGGCTGGAGGGAAGCCAGAGCCATGTCCTACTTACTGGGCTGTTTCACCCTGCACAAAAGCCCCTCTCAAGTGCAAGCAGAGATCCTGCTCAAGAAAAACATCACCACTAACACCCCACTAACAAACCACAAAAGCCTCTTTCCCAAGAGCTAATTGATTGAGCATTTAAATTCAAAACTAGCACCCATAAACAAACCTGTATTTGTGTCTTGGCTTAGGAACTATCTCAGTCTTGTAGATAAATCACAGCAGAGAAAGCTGAAACCATCCTGCCAAGAGCTGCCTCCTTGCCCAGGGAGGTGCCATGCTGTCCAGCGTATGTGCTGTACCACCCTACAAGGAACCCCTCTGCACCCCCAAGCAACCAGCTAGAGAAGCCCCACTGGAGGGACTGGGGGGGCCCAGGGGGCAGGCCTGGCCACTGCACCTCACTCTTCACCCACGATTGTGGTTTCACTCACAGCAGCAAATGGCCTGGTACAAGCAGCTGATAACAAGCCCATGGAAACAAGGAATGGTTCAGCCCTGAGAGGTCTTTGCTGTTTCCAGGGGGTGTTTGTCCGTGCCTCCCCCCTCCCCAGCCCCTCTTCCAGACAAGAATACCAGTGTGAAAGATGAAAATCAGCTGCTGCTGCTACAGCCCTTCCGCAACAGCAGGCAACAGAGGATGCTTCGCTGCAGCAGGCCCCAGCACTGGGCCAGCATTTAATGGATGCGGGCAGAGAGAGTAATTGCCCTTTGGAGAAACAATGCTGGAAAGGAGAGTAAGAGAAAGGAGGGTGGAAGCCAGATTCCAGTTTGGGCTCTGGCCAGATATATTGTGTTCCACAGAGCCCTGGCCAAACACGTCACCCACACGTTAAAGACACTGGAATCACTAGGTAAAATTCCACAGCCTGCCTTATGCAGGAGGTCACACCAAGATGACCATAATGGTCCCCTTTGGCCTTCAAATGCATTAATTTGCAATGGATAATTTATCATCTGACGAACTCAGCTTCTTCTTTGTCTTGTAGAAGTGGCAAATAGGTCACAATAGATTTGAATTCATTAGAAGATAATTCAGTTGCTCTGTGGTGGGCTGGATCTGGTTAACCCTATGTACTCATGCCAAGAAGCTCCCTGCAAGCACTTGGGCCTAAACCACAGCTCTGACCCATTGCTCATCTGCAATGAAACAGGCGAATCACAAGAGCAGAGAGAAAGAAACCCCTACACTTTAAAATGCCACGAATTCATCTGGTGAGATGTGTCCACATTGTGTCCTGCCTTGGGAAGGACACAGAGCAATTAGAAGGACTCCAGATGAATGTGACAAGTGTGAGCTGTGAGAAAGAGGTAAAAGGAATTGATTTGTTCAGTGCAGATAAGATCCAGAGGAAGTGGAGTGGCACTGTTTAAACACAAAAGGGCTGCTGCAAAATGTGGCAAAAAAGGAGGAACGGATTATGGAAAAGAGGGTAGGATACAAACAATAAATACCTTCTGAAGCAATGCAGGGGTCATTTCAGTAAGTCAGATGTTACAATCCTCTGCACCTCGACAGCCTTCTGCTTCCACCATCTTAGGACACATCGTATTGTCCCTCCCTCCTAGTTACTGAATGTCTCTAAACCTCCACTTACGAATTCATGCAGAATCACAACACTAAGCCATAGGATTGAAGGATCCTTCAAACGTCGTAAGCTGGTTTTAGTATTTCTCTTAAAAATTGATGCCCAAAGCTATCGCAACGCAACATGAAAGCACTCTAACTGTTGTCACATTTCCCACCACTTGGAAGAGACACCCTTGAAAGCAGCAAGGCACAGAAAGCTGAAGGGAAGATGCCAAGGCAGAAATATAGACTTGGGCTGCAGTCGTCAACCAGCACGTTTTGCCAATCATTTAAGGACTTCCAGGACACAGGAACATTCCTCCACTGCCTCCGTGTCCTCCCTATCCAGACACACCGAGGAGTTAGGCGCTCCCTCCAGAGCACAATCAGCCTGAATCAGCAGGGAGGCTTCCCTGCAGCTCCTGCGATGGGCTGCTGGTGGCCTCTGCTGGGGCTGACGTGCAAAGGGAGCGCTGCCACTCAGCCTCCGGCAGCTGCCGGACCCCAGTGCGGTCACTGCGGACCCGGCCCTGGGGCTGCTCCCGCTGGCAGTGGCTGTAGTGAAGCACCAGCCCCTGCACTGCTTTGTCCTCAAACCGGCAGGTTCTAGAGCACTTTGCTGTCAAGGCAGCCTGCACGGAAAAGCAGGACACGGTCTCTCTTTCTGTGGGCGGAGAACTGAGGGTTTTTTTCTGATCTGTTTTTGGTGTGAAGGAAGGTACAAGTGATCCTTGCCTAGGGCAGGTGCATCCCATTCCTGCCTCTTCCCCAACAGTCATTTAACTCCTAATGCTCTTTCAGCAAGTGTGGCCGAAAGACAAAGGATTTGAGGGTACATGTCCTGTGAAATATTAGGATGAAGAGATCTATTACAGACCCAGCCAAGAGAAGGGGGCAGTGAGAGCACTGATGTTGTAATGTGGCTGCAGGTGTTAACAGGCAGTAAAGCTGGATGCAGTCCCCTTCCCAGAACCCGGGCAGTAACACCCTTTGCTTACTTTCCCCAGCCCAGGGCAAGGCCCCCATGCTCACCCCTCTCTTCTCCATGTACAGCATGAAAACACACATGAAGACCTTAGCAGCTGTCACAGGTACATTGCTTTATATGTGGATGCACGCAGCAGCTGAGGATTTGGCCTTTCCAGCTTTGTGCATATTTATACATCCTGTGTCTCTGATGTCCTGAATTTCCTTTTCATTAATGCTCCTCTCAGCCTCGGAAGAGGCAAACAAAGAGGCAGAACTCATCCGCTTCCTTTAGATTTCAAGCTTGATTGAAAACGCTTCATTAATAATAAGGGACTTAAAATTCCCTTGTCCTCCACCTCATAGTTTGATGAGATGGCACCCTATGGCCTGGCCTTGGCCTGCCTGGTGGATGGGGATCTTTTAGACAAGGCCAGAGGGGACTGTCCTGGCTTCGTGCTAACATCATGTATGCTTTGTGTCTGAACAGCCAGCACCTCCTCTTCAGCAAAATCTTTCTCTTCACCTCAGAGCACAATGACTGCTTGCACAGTGCCTGAGAAGCTTTAGAACTCAGCACGTTTCAAGCACAGACACTGGTGCATGTTGTAACAGCATCCTCCCTCATGCCAACCTCTTCCTCTGCCCTGGCATTGCTCTCTGTATGCTGCCCTCAAAGAGGATCGCAGGTCAGTTTGCCCTGGCACTGGCCCCAGTGTGGGAGCTCAGGGGCTCAGCAGACACTTTCATCTTCCTCCTGAACTCAGAGCTGGTTGTTCTGCGTCTCAGTTTGGCTTTGCCATAGCCGTGAATTCCCTGAGACCCTAATGGGCCTAAAGGGAGAGCTGGAGCTGGCTGCACTCTCTGGGATGGATGATGTCTGATAACCAGCCAGAGGGACAAGAACAGCCTTGCTGTTATTAACTGCCTCTCACACGTCCCCCCAGGCACCTCAGTCATGTCTGCAGCAAGCTGAACATGCTTGTGCAACACTTGGAATTCTGCTTCCTTGTGAGCTCTTGGTTAACTCCCATCTCTTCTCACTGCTTGGGGGCATGTGCTCCCACTGTTCCTCCAGGGGAATGAAGCCTGCACAGTGCCTGCTTCAGGAGATTCCTTAAGACTCCAACCAAAGCCCTGAGAGGTTGAAGGGACACAGAAATATGCTGGCTTTTTATGGGCTTGGAAGACTTGGATGGCAGTAACAGAGAACTTTACTTGGAGGCATTTTGCCAAAGCTTTACTGCTCAGGCAAATACTCCAGAGCTCCCGGTCAGGATGAGCTCCTATTTGCAATGGTGGCAGTGGTTTTGTTTAACAGCTTCAATTTCCAACAGTCAACAGACAAACCCCCAGTTTCTCCTGCTGGAAGTGTGGGAAAACCTCCTGTTCACATTAACTGAAATAAGAAGCAATCTTTTGTTATACTTGAATGCCCGGGGGAAAACCACACATTTTCCCCTTTGAAGGGGCGTTATTTCCTTTTTAAGTCACAACTGTTGTCAATGCCATTAATGCCAAGCAAACGTGTTTGGGTTTGTTTTGAAACAGTTTGCCAATATTGACACTGTAATTGCGTTGTTTAGTCAGGCTTCAGTGAGTGGTTTTAAACACCCAGAACTGACAGGGTTGATTTCTGTTTAACTCAGAGCATGAGGCGGGGCAGGAGGAGCTGGAGAAGTGACTGTCCCCAGCCCCAGCACAGGGTCCCGGCGGCTGCTGCGACAGCAGCAGGGGCAGAGCCTTTCCCTCTGTGACAGGAAGCACGTTCTGGTTAGACCCCAAGCTGTGCTCTAACCACATCAGCCCAGGGCTCAACCCATTGATTCCTTCATCAGCAATGAAAGCACATCACCATCCACAGCCCAGCTCTGCTCAGTGGCTGTGTTAGATACACATTTTGTTTCCCACATTTCTTCCACTTGAAGATAAGACTGTTCTTGTTATTCTAATGAGCACAATATTATAGCAACTTTAAGCAGCATTTTCTAGAAGTAGTAATTCTCTTTTTAGGACCGATAACAGGCACACAGCATGCCCTCTGAGCTATTAATGCTGACTTTTGAGCAAGTAACAGAACACAAGGGAAGTTTCAAGGGCCTGAAAAGAGACTAATAGTGAAATGAAACAGCTTAGAAAAGTAACTGGGACGACCCAAATAACTTTGGCCTTTTTGCCCGGTACTGATGCCATGCTAACATGGGACACAGCCAAATGGGCTGTGGAATGTCAATCCATTGCTCCAGAAAATTGCTCATCAAACAAGCAATCTTTCTTTTGAGGAGATTATGAATTCAGTTAATAAAGGTAATTCTGCTGACATAATAGATTCAGACTCCTGCAAAGCACTTGACCTAATCCTGCATGACATCCTGTTAAAAACAGCACTCAACAAAATCAATGTGGCTTATATGAAAGGAATGGAAAATTTGGTAACATCATCTAAAAGTAATTATCTGACGGAGGAATTCTTAGTGTGTCCAAAAGGATTTACTCTTGCTACATATTCTCCAATGCTTTTATCAATGATCTGGAGGGTAAGTATAAGGACATTACTGGTGAAGTCTGTGTTAAGAATGAAATCTAGAAGATGGTGATCTGTAAAACCACTCTTCTTGTTTTACTATTGATCACATTTATATACTGATACTTGATATTGTTCCTGGCTTGGCAAATCCCAACATCAGGCTGGGCATGGCAGTGGTATTCCTCGTGCAGCACGTACTAGCATCGATCTGGCTGTGATTAACAACATGCACTGCCCGGGGACAAAATGAATATTCACATTTGTCCAGTTGTCTATTGGGATCAGATATTTGTGTCCTTGGCTGATGCAGCCTGGAGGCTGCCTGGCCTCTTGGAAAGGAGCAGAGTCCTGATTCTGAGTGAGGTTTGGCAGAGGCAAAGCACAGTGTTAACCTACGATACCATCCCCTCAGTTTTCCTTGGAAAACCAGGGAGAGTACCCCCTCTGAGCAGTGTCTACTTCCCTGCTGCTGCTTTTGGCTTTCACTCCAGAGCTGCTCAATGATGTTGTCATAGAAACATAAAAGGGGGATCTGGGAACCCTCCAGTTAGGGCTATGCACAAGGGAGCACATTCCACCCCCATGTATCTCAGTCTCTACAAACTCAATGCCTTCTTATCAGACAGCACAATTAACTAAGTCCACTATGGTGGCAGTCCTTGCTCACAGTGGCCCAGCCCTTAAATAACCATCATTTGCAGGTGCCCAGGATCTGTTCTTTCCCTCAGGGAAGCAGCACAGCCACCAGCTTTGCTGCAAGCAAACTGAAATCCTCAGGGGCTTCTCTACTTACATAAACTGGGATAGCTGTTTACTGGCACAGGGCCTCACCACTTCACATCAGCAACGGATTTAGCCCTGAGACATACGCTGTGTTCATTCTCCACTGAGATGACTATGCAGTCAGTGCCTCTTTTGCTCTGTACTTAGCTCCATATAGATTAATTTCATCAATAATAAAGCAATATTTTTGCTGGTTGACATTGGGTTTTTACATTATTATCCAGAGAGACATCAAAAAACCAACCCAGTCAAACACATTTCAGTCACAGCCATAAATAATCTTGGGTTAACTGAGCATGCCTTTGAGCATCTCAGGGGATAGCAACAATGGAAGTCTGGCAAATCTGAGGGCAACCCGACTTGACAGAGCATAACAAAGCAGGACACAGCCTGCTGTGTTAGGTTACCCTGCTGCTTCTCCCTTTTGCCTGCTTGTTAGTGGTAAACCAAATGTAATCAAGGGGGAATCAGGTGAATTCAGTAGCGGAGGGTCAATGTCCCCAGGGACTGCTCTTAGGCACTGGGATATGTAAAACTCTTCTGCTCTCATAACCTCTTACATTTGACTGTACTGGTGTAGCTCAGCACTGCTGCAAGACAGATGTGCATCTAGATGAGTTGTGTGGCACATCTGCACATCCATCATTGCACTGGCCTGCCCAAAAACTTCCACCCAGGTGATTAGATAAGCTCCTCATGATGCCATCTGCAGATGATGCAGGTCTGAGATTAATGGGCTGCAAATTGCTGAGTAGATATAAGGAAATGAAAGGTAGCAGGAAGGCTTTTGAAAGCCATGGAAGGTCCAAGGGAAGCACAACAGAGAGGGAAAGATGCAAACAAGGAGTGAAATGCTGGCTGGCAGAATCTGCTGTGTGGGCAGGACTTGATGGCAAAGGAAGAAGCAGAGGTAGGATGGGGGACCCAGTTCCTAGATTTTGACTGACTGTTTGGATTTTGAACAGATAACTCTTTGTGAGGGAGGAGGCTGAGATCTTGCCATTCTTGAAAGCTGTTTGATGCTTTGTTGAAAGGTGGAAGCAGAACAAAGTAACAGTTGAGGGAAAAGCTGCAGAGCACAGTAGAACAAGCTGAAAGAGAATAGAGAGCTTTGAGTCTTTGCTGCCAAGGGCTCTCTATTCTCCAGTTCAAAAGGTATTTCCCTTCTTATAATTAGTGTCACAAGTATAGCCAGGTGTGTACTAACCTGCATGTTTCCATCCAGCCTCGCTAAGCCCAGGACACATGGTGAGTCAGGAGATTTTGAGCTTTATTATTAGATATGACAACAAGGTGGGTGCTTAAATCCAGCCAGTTGTATAGGAGCTAATGACCCCCCTGGCCCATGGAGTTAATGATGAAATGATTGAAAATAGCCACTTTTTCCTCTGCTCTGGAAGAAAATGAAAACTCTCTCAGCAAAATGTACATTTGGTTCTATCAAACCAGTTCTTTGGCATTAGAGGTTTTGGCAGGAAGCTGTCATTGGTCCTGCCACTGAGTAACCATTTTGCAGATTGCTGTGTGAGAGATCAGCAGTGGGAAAAGAAAGCCTGTGAAAACTGCACGGTGTTGAGACCCTGAGCTGTCCTTCCTTGGACATTAGACAGAAGCTCTTCCCTGTGAGGGGGCTGAGGCACTCACAGAGTGCTCAGAGAAGCTGCGGCTGCCCCATCCCTGGCAGTGTTCAAGGCCAGGTTGGACACAGGGGCTTGGACCAACCTGCTCGCCACCCATTTCATTTCACAGCACACACAGACCATGTACAAGGAGATGTGCTGGTTTACCTGTAGACTGTTGATTTCAATGGCCTCTTCTCAGCCCAGCACTATAAATCCTCTCATGCTGCTGGAGAGCCCGTTTACTACGGCAGGTTTCCATGGCAACTTTGAAGGCAGGATGCAGGCAGCCCCCCTCCTTCAGATTCACCTCTTGATAGGAAAGCCCCCAGTGGGCCATGGAGAGCTACTCCTATCCTAACACACTTTCTCCCAGTAAGTGCATGTGTTTTAGCACATCAAGAGAATACTTGCCCTTTTCCAGACTTCATTTGGCATGCAGCATGACAGCCAGATATTCTGGAGGTCTAGTTCTTTCCTGACATACATTTCTGTTGTTATTTTAGGACATCAATAGGAAAATGCAAGCTTAATATTTCCTTGTGGTTCTAGCCACAATCACTGCAAAGGAAGCGTATCTCCTACTGCAGCAAATCCCTCTGTAGGCGTGGGGCAGCCTCCCACCAGCATTTGAGCTGTTCTCTGGCCAGCCTTCAGCACAGCTAGGTGACTGAGGGGATGACACAGAGCACGGGAAACGCGTTTGCTTGTTCTGAACAACATGGGAAGAGCAGGAGCTGCTGAGATTAAAAATCAATACAAGAAATAAGATCAGTGGTAGCAGCAAAAACTGCAGCCAGACTCTGACTCCTCCCTCTGCATCTCTGTTTTATGTTAATGTTATCTTAACATTACCCGGGGATGAATAAATTCTTGTCTTATCTCAGGAGCTGTGGCAAGGCACAAGTGGGGGCAACACGTTCAGCTCAGTCGTCTTATGCTGCTGATTTGAGAGATAAGAACCCTTAAGAATGACTTCAATGTGTTGTGGTCAATCTGATGCTCTTTGCAGGTTCAAATCAAATCCCCATGTATTAAATGCCTTTATCTTTGTCTCTTGTTGTGTCACACATCGCAGAGGGTGCAGGATTGGGCGCTGGGCTCTCTGACTTCAGAGCAGTTCACTGTTTTTATCAGCTGCCTCTCCCTACCATATGCTTACTACAAAATTCCTGTCACATCCAGCTTGTAGTCAAAGTCTAGATTTGGGCTTTGATTGTTTGCTAACTGAGGATTGCTGTGAGAAGGGGTTTACAATGTGAATTGCTTAGTCAGACACTGTGAAAAGCCCCAACAAGCAAGTACCGTTTCCCTTCCTTTTAGCTGGATGAATTTCCCAAAAGCGAGGGAACTCGCAACACCCTCACAAAGCAAAGCACCAGAGCGAAGCAGCGAGAGAAAGGAAGGAGTGTGTCTGCCAGAGCTGCGAGTTATTGCCTACAGGATCCTTGGAGTGTACGTGGTGGGTGTGAAAGCACAGCTGTATCGCACACAGCTGCTTCAGAACACAGCCTGAGGAGGAATGTCTGGGTTTGGTTCACATCAGATGCACTTCCTGAATTCTGCTGGGCCCTGTGGGTTATTGGTTTAAATAAATAACCCCACCAGTGACTGCACAACCGCGGAAGCTGAAGCCTCTGGAAGGTGAGTCTGCAGCCTGGACAGTGCCAACCCAAACTCCAAACTGTGGGGAAAGGCCTTAAGGATAAAAGCCCAAGCGCTGCTCAGTTGATAAGTGGGGATATGCTGGAACCTGTCGGCCATAAACCTTGGGAGATAAGATGTCTCTCCATCGCAGCATCAAACAGCTTTGCACAGGGTTGAGTAGTCACCAAACCCACTTGCCTTTGCTTTGCCATCCACGCTGGAGCTCACCAAGTGCCGCAGTGAGACAGGGCTGGGCGCTTCTGGTCCCACTTCATGCTTGTGCACGTAAAGACAGCAGAAACTGCTGCCTGGGAAAAAGCAGAGACTCCTGTTTGGACCATATGCATCCTGTGGGACAATCCCATTGGATGGGTTAGCAGCATCACTCTTGGCAGATTCTTGGCTGCAAGAAATTTTGTAATATCCTTTCCAGAAAAAGCATAAAATGGGTTTGTAAAGCCCCCGCTGGGTATGCGATAGCCTGGAGTCTGGTTTGCTAAAAGGAGTAGGAGTAGTTTGAGTACCTCTGTAGGAAAATCAGTGTGTGAGGGCTGATGCATCACAAGTGCCATATGAGTGAAAACACAGGGCTAATTCTGTCTCAGTTCCCCGTGACAGGAGCTGTGGAGTCAGCAGGCCAGAACCGTACATGACTGGCTCATTCTGCTCATACACATCTGAAACACCCGTCTGAATGGATTTGCTCCTGTCTGCCTTGGCTTCACACACTGCAGAAGTGGGATTTGGTCCAGTGATAGGTTTCTCTTCATGTCTCAGCAGATTTGTGGGCTAACACTCCAAGATGTGCAGCCTAACGCGCTGGCAATCTGTCACTCTCCTGGCTGCTGTCAGCTCCAACAGCTTGCTGTTAGAACATGCTGCCAAAAGAGATGCCAGTGTGGTCTGAGGGACTGGAGAAGCTCTGCCTGTCAGCACGTGCATCCCTGCTCCACTTGGCTCCTCTATCAACCCATCCAGCTGGGACCAGCCCTGGGCTTTCCTGGTGACTGTCACAGCTTCCCATCTTCACTGGCAGTTGCCCTCACACTGCTGAGCTCTCATAACATTACTGCTCTCTCCTCTCTGTGGTGGATCAGTTCACTTGGCATAGTGGCTGCCTGTGAAGCCCGAGGCTGCACTGAGGGCTCTTATCACTTGCACAACCTGAATAGCTGTGGCTCCCCTTTTGGACAAGCTCTGCATTCCTGGCACTAAAACCTCTAATCAGGCCAAAATGTTGGCTTGGAACAGCTTGAAATGGGAACTTTGTGACTCCAGTCTGGAGCTCAGGAATTCCTTGTTTGGTTAGGCTTGAGAAGCTGAACTGCTGGGGATAGTCTGAGTTCAAGAGAGCTTCTCTAGAGACCACAGGGATCCATGCGCATGAAAGGATGTGGTGTCGGTGTTTTGCCTCACCAGCAGTACTTTCCAGTTGTAATGAATGCTTACAATCCTGACATTGCTGCTTAAAGCAAATTTGTAGGATTATAAAGCATGAACAAATGATTGAGGACATCAACCATTAAAAAAGAGCCCAATTCAATATAAACCAAAATGCTGCTGAAACATCAGCCTCTGCTCTGCAGTGCAGGGGCACCTGGAGGATAGAGGGCCTCTTCTTAGGGTACCTGCTGGAATTCAACTCACAGCAGTATGAAGAATGAGAACGAAGAGGAGAGTGAATCGCTGCTCTAGCAGGAGTTTTGCTGCTGATGCCCATTCCAGGCTCCGATCAAAGCGGCAGCGGCCGCTCCGGTTTGCCCGGGCAGAACCCGCCGTCCATCCGGAGTCTCCCTGAGTTTCCTCGGCCGTCTGCGAGCTGAGCTTGCCCTCTGCTGTTTCCCGAGCGAACTGCTCCCGCTGGTTGAAGCTGGGAGGTGGAGCAGCGGGACCTGAAGAACCGGAGGGGTTACCCCCAGGTTTCAAATACTAAAACTTCAAAGTCGTGACATTTCAAAACCTGACACCCACAAAGGGAGAAAAGCCTCACCTGAGACTTCAGTGCATGCTTACTTTATGTTCTCAAGCTTTCCTTTTTCATCACAAAGGCCAGAAACCCTTCTCATTTCCCCTTAAATAAAAGCCAGTATTCAGATCGAAGCCCCGTGCTCTCTGGAGATCAGGCATCCAGGTGTGACTGAGTGCTGCTGAGAGCAGGATGAGCCCACACTGGGAGGTGTGAGGAGAGGTGCCTTGGGACAACAAGAGGTGCTCTGCGATGAGGACTCAGGTAGGTCTGGTTTCTCTCCTTCCCCGCACCCTACCCTCTCTCCATCCCAGAACCTCAAAGCTGCTTCCACCCGCACCCCGGGTTGGTCACGCTGCTCCTCTGTTGCCCTCTCCTCTCCTTTGCAGCCTCCCAGCCCTAGGAGCAGTCGTGTCCAGGATGCCAGACGCCCTGGAGAGGACTCAAGGGCTCATCAAGAGAGCTGCTGGCACCTTGCCACGTGTTTGTAAGCTGACCTTGGTGTTCAGGCTCCTCTTGTTGCTGTTTGTTTTCTCCTCTGCTCATAACAGCCTCTCCCTGAGCTGTTGCTGCTGCCGCCCTGCTCAGAGATGCTCAAACAAAGGTGTGGTGATGCTTGATGTTCTCCTGGGCTGGTGGGACTCCTCTGGACATCGTTCTGGTCCTCCCAGCACTTACGGGCAGGACAGGGACTGACTTGGTCCTTGTTTTAAATGAGCTTTTGTGTTTCCAGCTGGTACCAGGGAGCTGATGCCTGTGGATGGTTCAGTCCAGGGAAGGAGCAGTAAATGGGATGTTCAGTGCTCAGATCTTGCTCACACCTCCCTTTGGAAGTGGCTCCTGGGATCAGCCAGCATAGAAAGACTGTAGCCCTCCCACGGATCATCTCTGAAGTGCTTCTCTATGCGACTTTGCACAGCTCTTAAGAGGAGACTTTGTTCCATGCATGGATGAGACTTCAAGAGGTAAGTGTTAACCGGGCAGTAACAGGATGACATAAGAAGGAGCTGACTTTTTGACTCTCTGATCAGTCAGACATTGCCTCAAGTGAGTGCATTAGACTCCTGAGCTCCCAGGGCAGCTCCTCAAGTGTATTGACCCAGAGCAGCCCATTTACCAATGGGTCATGTCCCTGTCTCTCCCCAAGCTCTGTAACAAGGCTGAGAAAATAAATAACAACAGGTCACATTCACAAACAGCACAAACATGGGAGTTGTGAAGGGGCTTTATGGGCAGTCAACAATGGTAGATGAGAAAAGTGTATATTTATAGGCATAAAAGTGCCCTTGGCTGTTCTCCAAAGGCAACAATGACCAGTCCCTTTGCACGGTTATTTCAGACATGGGTTCCAAGGAAGCAGAGTTCCAGTACAGCTGAAAGATGGGGCACTGTTTTCATCTGGTGAATCAGTTCCTCCAACTGATGCATGGGCAATGAGCTGCCATTTTCCTCTGTGTGGTCATAGCTGAGATTTGGGTAACTTGATTTTAAACTGAGGATTTTTCACAATTGAAAGAATTTAGCACTTGGTTTAATCTGGATTTTCAGACACAATGGAGCAACTATTTTGAAGTCTGGAGAGTTCTGGATGGTTTTGTAACAGTGTTTGTGGCTCTTACAGCAACACCAAAACTCCCTTTATCTCACTGCTTCCTACAGAAACTTGCTCTACGAATCTTCCTCAGCCTGAAGTTATCAAGATTAGCTACTACTCGTTGTATGCAATAAGTTCCCATCAAGACCTTCCCTGTATCTGATGCGTTCCTTTGGTTTTCCTGTAAAAGGCACAAGGATCTTTACTCTCACATGCTATCCTGCGTGTTGTGTGGGTTTTAAGTAGCTACTACCAAATAGGACTACCAGCAAACATCAGGACTTTGCTGAATAAGCACTAACATAGCTCAAAGAGCATCAGCTCTGCCAGAACCAGGCACACATTGGAAACAAGCTGTCTACAAAAGCAGTGCAGAGAGTTTTCAGGAGCAGTTCTGTGTTTCAGCCACCAGCTCTATAATCAGTTCTGGCTTGGGCATGAGGAGAAATTGCCTATAGCAAAGACATGCGAGGACTGATGTTAAAACATGTCTTTGGTCTCTTGCTTCTGCAGATGTGGCCTTGGCTTGGAAGAGTCTCCAGAAAGCCAAAGCAGTGGTATGTGTGCTTTGAGTAACACTTGCTGTCACCTTTATCACTCTTTGTCAGCTGCCCGTGCATCACCTCCACAGAGGTTTCTTTCATGGATGTAAACTTGCCATTTGGTTTGTTCTTTCACAAGGAACATACAAACTCTTTACTCATTTACTCAGTGATAAGAAAAGGGTAAGGGGAAGAGCAAGGAGTCTTACCCAGTTTCATAACAGTTTTCCACATTAATGACAAGAACAGGTCAGGGTTTGCCTTGCTTGTGGTTGAAGCCCTGAGCAGAGCAATAGCTGACACACACTGAGCTGGGACATCCTCTGAACAATTCCTGTCTTACTGTCCTCGTAGTAGGACACATAAGAATGTTTCTCTCAGGCCCGGCAGCTGCAATCCTGACGGAGGACTTGCTTGGATGAATGCACAATGGTTCCCAGCTGCATGATACCATGATGCTGCTGGAGTTGCTGTTGGCTGGGGTTACTTCCAGTTTAATGCTGGGTTTAACATCAGAGGAGTTCTGGTACAAATCTGAGGCACGCATACATGAAGAGTGTAAGTAATGGAGAGAGATTATTTCACCTCTTATCTTCCCCATGAACTGCATTCTTTCCAACAGCAGGAAATACCACATGGAACATGCTCAGACATGCCAGTATTTACAGAGTCACTAGGAGCTGCAAAATTAATCAGAGCAGCAGCGTGTGCCAGCAAAGGGACCACAGAAATAAAACATATGTCTCCCTTCAAAAGAAAAATCTGTCTGTTCACAGCTACAAAAGATTGAAAACAAATTTTATCATCAGACATGGAGATGTGCCAAATCCCAGGCAGCCAGGAGAAAGCTGCAGCATGAAGAAAGCTTTGGTGAGTTCCGAGTTACTGGAAAACTGCTGGGCCAGGGGAACTGCCTTGGTGCTGGAGGGAAGGGAAGGTGGCAAGAGATAGAGAAAGCCCCTATTTACTGAGGGAAGAGCGTATTTTCATCAGCTTTCTAATATTCCCAGAGGAATATCACAGTCCGTGAGGGGTCCCACCTTGCTGGAAAGAGCTCAGGCAAAGATGCAGCATTAACACCCACTGGCCTCAGCAAAGCGAAAGCTACTTGTGCTTGTCTCCAGAGTTAACTGAAGTGTTGTAAATACAGCAGGTTTTGTTCACTGTCACAGGAAATACAAAATGTGTTTAAATTCATCTCTAAGAGACAAAGTGGGATAAGAAAAAGGCAGGAAATTAAAACGGATTCCAGAAGACTCTTAAAAACTAATGACAAGAATAGGCTTCACTTGTTAATTTTCTATCTGTTGGGTATTTATTTGTGAGCTGGTTATTGGCTGAGGGCAGTTTAAACTGCCAGGCTTTGCTATGTATGGATGCTCTTCCCTCCAGAGCCACAGAGCTTTGTACTGTGCCCATGGTACACTCGCATGGCTCACTGCCTGGGCCCTGCTCTGTGTAACAAGGAGAGCAAGAGGAGTGTGCTGAGTGCATCTGCCAAAAGCTTTGCTGGAGCCTATGGTTTCACATGTGAACCTCTTTTCTTCCTCCCAAGCCATTTGAACTGGGGAAGGAAGGAGAAGATGCATGTTTGCCACTGGGCTTAAGAGAAAACTGCACAATGTAACCTGGTGGAGCACACTTTAACACCCAGGGTACTCAAGTAGCTGTGGCACAGGATGCTAAAGGTAGCATGGGTTTCTGTGCAAGGTACTAATCAAATGCTCCATGTTAGTAACCAAACACAGCGTCTGACCTGCAAGATGGGGTGACATGGAGACACTGTGCACAGGGATTTCTACACCAAAGAGTGCACTCTCATTCTTCTCTCTCAGAACTGCAGTGCTGGCAGGCTCTTTATCAAGTAGGAATGAACTTGTACCCAAGTGTCCAAAGGGCCATTTGGTTGGGGAATAGTCCCCAGTGAAAGTGACCATTTTAATTTAATGGTTAGGGAATATTTTGGACATTTACATAATTTTGCTATGCTGCAGATGGCGAAAAGAACAAAGATGAAACAGCTTTGAACGAGAAAAGCAATGAGATTCCTCCAGCCTACAGGTAAATAACCACCTCAGTGTTTGGCACTCAGGGGATGAAGAGGTGAAGGCACTGAAAGGGATTTGAAATTATGGGATGCAGGACTTCAGGAAAAGTTTAGAATCTTCCTATTTATTAGTAAAAAGGAAAAGTCTCCAAACAATGTCCCCCTTGGCAATGTCGGCCAGCAAGCCAGAGGAATAAGCCCATTGACGTCAGTTCTCTGTATTCATCTATGTGCCACTGCCTGCAATAACTTATCAAACCACAGTTTGCTTTGTGCTTTCCCTGTGTTGCCTGTTCATCAAGTGCTGGTGACAGGCAAAATGCTGATCCTGTAGAGGCACTGAGATCACCATCAGAACATGCTGTAGAAGATCAGCTGCTCATATCAGCAGTGTATTGAGTGATTTAATAATACAGCCTACATGTTCAGTCTTGGCTTTCTCTTTTCTTTAGAAAGGGAAGCTGTGTTGCTCTCTGCCCTGCTTGGTCACAGATCTGTTTCCTTGAGAGCCCTTCTGTGAGCTCTGGCCTATCCAGAATGACTCCCAGAGAGGACTCAAGCTCAGCACCTTGCAGCTCTGCTGGGGAGGAGGATGTGGATGCTGAAGGCACAGCTGGGACATGGTCTTCTGCAAAGGGCTTGTTCAGACCAAGAAGGGACCATTTCAGGCAGCAGACAGATTCAAAAGGTAACACAGTACAAAAGGAAACATCTCCCTGCTCTCTGCGTCACCCACCTCAGTGCCCTGCAAGGAGCAGCTCATGCTCAGCAGTCCAATGTGGCGGCTGGAACAATGTCCTGCTCCCCACATACCACCTTTCATCAGGCAGGCAGCCCAATGCTGAGAAGCTAGAAGACTTGTGGAAAAAATCACCCCAGAACAAGTTAGAGCAACTCAAGAAGAGAATCCAGGAGCAGAAGCAAAAGCAGGAGGCAGCACTGCAGAAGAAGTGCCTGGTTTCTGCCTATGCTAAAGAGCCACTGCAAAAAAGAAGCCTGAGGAGAAAGGTGTGCAAAGTGATGTCTGCTCCTCCTGCTCCAGCTCACAGAGGTCAGTAGTAGTGTGGCACCTTTGGAGAAAGGCTGAAGCTGTGTACTCCCCAGCAGTGCTTTGGCATTGACGCCACAGCTCCCACCCCATGCTTTGGTGTACGTTGGGCAGCAACATGTTCATGTGATGAATTCACTTACTTCTGCAGCCCCCGGGGGAGCTGTGAACCACCCTGCTCTATAGCTATGGACCTGATGCCTGAGTTCACTCCTCCACTGGATTTACTCCCCAGAATGAACAAATTTATACCTCCCTTTCCACACAATAGGAAAGAATTTGTTGCAAATATATATTCTATATCAGCACGAAATGGGAAAGAGCAGCACAGTAGTGTGGAGAGGCATCACAGGTATTTAAAGCTGGAATTGTGTCTTTCAGAGGCATTAGAGCAGATTTAACAGTTCATTCAGTGGAAATAGTGTGGTTCTGAAAGCAAATATTATTAGACTTCCTCATCCTGCTTTGCTGCTAAGTTTGGGCCTGAAGGAGCATCCGTCTGCAGCTGTCACTTCAGTTTAGAGTGATTTAAGGTCTGAGACTGCTGCGAGTAACATGCTGACCCGAGAGCAGGGGCTGCCCTGTCAGCAGCGGATTACTGAGGGTGTATTAGACTAGAGGGGACGAGCTGCAAAGCTGAGCATAACAAATCTTGTTGCTGTAATAGCATTAGTGTTAATTCATTGGGCGTTATCCCTGTCACACAGCACCCGCTTCCACAGGCATTTCCCTTAGATTTGCCCCAAATCACCTTTACAGGGGTGTCTGGAGGTATTTGGTGGGTCTGTGGGAGCATGGGTCTGTGCAGCCATCTCCCCCTTTCAGCTGACTCAAGAGGTGCTTTCTGTCACCAGTGTGCAGTTATCCCACCCCTAACGCCCAGCAGCCAAAGCTGCAATCCCCACTGAGCCTCTTTCCAACACACCCTTGGGGAAGGCTGCTTTAGCCTGGGTTTAACCAGGGTCGTTTTACATAACTGAGTTAGGGAAGTACCAGGCAAACAACTCCACTTGCAGAGCAGAGGCAGCCTCTGAGGCTGCACATTAGCAGCTCCAGGTGCTCGGTTCAGACACAGTTCAGTTTGTGCAACTGTACCGCGCCATGAAAAGTGTGTCCCGGCTGCTTTGCCAGGTATTTCCTCTGTCATATACCTGTGGTCTGGCCTGGGAAACCTGCTCCTGCTCTTCACACATACAGGAGCTTGGTGCTGTCTGATACCAGCATTTGCACTGCTCCTGGTAGCCTAACTTGTCTCAAATATCTGTTTGTCCAAGTTTTAGTGCTGTGAACTTGGGGTTGCTCTCTCTTTGTCTGATGAAGAGCATGGAATACCAGGCAGAGAAGAAATTACCCTCCCTGGACAAGGGGAGGGATTATAAAAAAGCCCCCCAGATCCAGGTTGGCAGTGCTGCATCCTAACAGTTTGTTACCAGCACCTTGCCCAAGCATGCAGTTGTTTGTATACTCTGCACAGAAGCTTAGTCTGGATCTCCAGAGAGACACCAAGGGGAAGGTGTCTCATTGCACCCACACTCACAGTTGGGTTCCATCTGCACAGTTCACTGTTGTGCATGCAGGCAGGGTCACAGAAGCAACCCCAGGGATGTAACAAGGCCAGGGCTTGCTCTGCCGGGATGTCTGTAGTACCACAAAGAGCTTGGTGACCAGTGTCATTAAAGAGGCTCCCACGTTTGTGTTTCAAGTGAACAGAACTGGGTTTGGTTTGGTGGTGACAGCAGCTGTGTCTGAAGTTTGATTTTAGGTGCACATTAATTCTTTCCTGTGCTTTTTCTTTTCCCTTCTGATTAAAGACCCAAGAGAGAGAATCTCAGCATGGAGAGTTCAGACACAAAGCCAGAGGCAGCCTTCACCTGAGTCCTCTGTGCTGGAGAGAGCAGCAACAGGTAAAAGTAAGGATGAAAATCATGAGAAATTACATGGACTGATGTACCAAAGTGCTGGAGGTCATTATCATCCGGGCACCCACCTGGCAAAATCTTTAGCTGGGTATTAAACCAAATCCTAGGATCTATGGTTAAGGACCAGAGCCAAGTTATACCAAGCAGGTAACAAAGAAATCCACTGAGCGTTATGGTGGCTCTTCCCTGTGAGAGTGGTGAGGCCCTAGCACAGGATGACCAGAGAAGCTGTGGCTGCCCCATCCCTATTCAGTTCTGTGTTCCCTAATGTATTAAGAGTGCTCTCAAAATGCAGGGATTTCCTGGCCTGCAAAAGAGGGATTAAACCAAAGTAGTCAGATTAATTATTCACAGCCTTACTACAAAGTCAACAGCAGAAGCAGTGGTCCCAGTCCCACGTTCTCAGGTTTCTTTGACCAGTATGCTAACCGCACATTTGAATTACTGGAGTAATTTACCCATTAAATGCTGTTACTTTACGTAGGAAATGGTTGCGTTCAAACTTAGTGGAAGTGCTGTGCGCGCTGCTCCCTCAAAGCCGCTGTATTTTACACTAGCCAGGGTACCAGGTATGTAACCTGTGTGACCCGGAAAGAAAAAGACCCAAGCTATCTACTCCCATGTAGATGAAATTACGAACATAGTGGCAGCATGTGCTCAACTACCTAAAGATGATTTAAAATGCATGAAATATGTAATAATTTCCTCTCCCTCCTCTTTTTCTCCTTTTTTTTTTTTTTTTTGTTTTAATGGATTGTTTGAAAAATGGCTCCATCTTCCTCTGAGAGAGGGTCATAATAAGAGCATGGCACATGAAGCATTCATCATTGTAACTGCCAGTGTCATGGTGTCTTTATTGGCTATTAGTTTCTGTCAGCGCAAGAGCCAAGGCAGGGCTAGAGGAGATGAATGAGGGGCAGGGGTCAGAGCCAGAGCACTCAGGAATTTGATGAATTAGAAATTTGCTGTAGTTAACAAAAAATTAAGTCACAACAGCTATAAAATATTCATCCGTTCATAGGTAGAAAACCCCCCAGAGGAATATTAAAATCAAAAGATGTTCTTCTAGCGACTGTTTTCATCAGAAAATGCAGCTGCTCTTGAACTTTAGCAAAGGAGTTTCTGTAGTCAATAAACACTGTGTAGATAAAAAAGATTTAATTGGAATTGGACAACATGGGGAAGTGAAGATTGTGAGATCTGCATTCAGGGAAGCTCAGACAGCGTGTAAAATAAACGCTTCCTGCATCTTTAATACTGCTAAACCAGAAACCAAAGCGACAGAGCAAGGTGTTTCACTGGAGACACTGACAGATCTCAGCCTTCCTCAGCCCACCAGATTGTGGCAATTCCATCCGTAGTTCCTCCTGTCAGACAGATCTAGTGTATAATTCCTCTGAAGGCTTCCAGAATAAATCCACATGATCATAGGGAGTGACTTCAGCCTCACAGAGTGAAGCTCTTCCTTGTCTTGAAAACTTCATTCCCTTGTGACATGACCTAAACTGCAGGATCAAAATGTGCCTCACAGCATCTCAGAGTCTGCTGCAAATCCCACCGCTGTGAGTGGCAGTGACTCTGTCAGGGGCCATGGTCCAGAGCCCAGGGCTGTTGGCTGAGGTGCAAAGGGGACCTCGGGATGATCCCACAGACCAGTCAGTCTCTGAAGCTGCTCTGTGTTCAGTGGATGATTCTCGGAGGTGCTCACACAGCTCAGCTCATGGACAAGTTTACTGAGCAGAAGGTAGAAAAGCCTGACTCGGTGACTCAGTACTGAGCCACATCTTTGAACTGAGGCCAATATCGATTTAAGAGTAAAGTCTCTTCTGTAAAAAATGAGCTTGAATATTTTTGATGGGGAGAATTTCTACACAAACCCCTGACAACAAGTACCTGTTTAGTCGCCTACAACTGCAGAAGCGTTTGCAATAGATACATGATTATGCCAGTGCAAGTATTGGCATGCTGTGAATGCAATCTGAAATGCTGAAGCTACACAGTGATAAATGTTGTCTATTATGTGACACCACCTTATTAAGCAGGAAAAATTTGTTTGTGCTGCATACTGCATCGTTCATTTTTGCATTATACATTGTCCCTCATCCTGTATTTGTTCATTGATTCTTCCACACTGCATCCTGCTGATTCTCACCAGTTTCAAAATGATTTAGTGAACTCCAGCAAGTTTGAAGTAATCACATATACCAGTAAGGACCGGCTGTCTGCAGCTGCCATCAGGGAAGGATGCTCTCAGACACCCTCAGGTTGATGTCCCTACCACTTCTTAGTATTCCTGAGGACTGTGGGGGGGGTCAATGGTTTCTGAGTAAAACTTGCAAGAACGGTGTATACGTGCTGTAAGTGCTAAATTACGTAAATACTAATGGTACAGCCTTCAGAAATCACTGAACCTTCATGTGCTGCCCTCATCTGATTCATGAACCAGCTCTCTATCAGTTGGTGAATAGATGTGAGCAGAGTAACAGCCTCCACAGTTGGAGTGCTTTAAAACCTTCTTGTTATCCAAGGATCAACTCTTTTTGTACAACCTGCCCTGTCTGAAACTTTTTAGGTCTCCCCACACCTGCAAATCCCCATTAAAAAGACATAATAGAGTTGCAACCTCCTTACAAAGAACATTGTGAGAGTTTAATAATCAAATATAAATCCCCTGTTTCAGGTGTGAAGCTTCCTGGTGCTTTTGCCTGGAGAGAAGGGCAGAAGTTAGCTCAGAAGTTGCTTGGTCCACCCCCTACCTTTCCAAACGTGAAGAGCACAGCTGAAGAGCAGACCACAGCATCTACCTCCAGCAAGGCACAAACCAAGGATACAAAGCAAATACTCAGGAGCCTGCACTTGGGAAGCCAGTGTCACAGTGAACATAGACACAAAAGGCTCCACCAAGACACTGCGAAAGGAAGGGTGGAAAGTCTGCAGGGATACCTGGGGATCCATTCTCCGTCACCTGGACCTCAGGACACAGCTCTTTCTGCCTTCAGTGGGGAAAAGATATGCTCATCAGCAATGAAGGGTGGAGCCAAGCCCAGGACCTCAGGAAACTGCAGCAGAGGGGAAAGTGCATCTTCTCAGAGACAGAAAGGCTCAGGCAGACCTGCACAGAAAGAGTCTGAGAAAGAAAACCTAAAACACCCTTCAAAAAGGAGGGTGAACATTAAGAAACCTCACCCCTACAGTCCTGAAATTATTCAAGAATTTATGTATCAAAAGAAGGAAGAAAGAAAGAAAAAAAGCCTGGAAGAGAAAAAGTCCTTGGTGCAGGCCACGGAGCTGAGAAATAAGAGATTGCAGGAAGTATACAGGAAACAGAGAGAAGCTGTAGGAAGGAAAACATGTTCTGACCAGATGCAGAAGCTCATGGGTAAAACAGCATCTGCACAAGGGAGTCCTCAGGGTAAACGTGAGCGAGTAAGTCATCATTGGTTTTGGAAACTGAAACCCCTCCAACCTTGATAAATACAGCAGGAGATGAAACACTTCCTGTAAGTGCTTTAAAGCATCCTTATGGTTGCATGACCCTATTATTAGCTGAAACAAAAGCCAAATATTACCCTCGTATTGCTCAGGTATTTGATGCTTACACTAATGGTCGCTTCTGTTTCAGGAGCAAACCACTGGCGGCATTCCAGAGAGGAGTTTCATGGCCTGGGTGGATAGAACATCCTGGACTTCATTAAGTGAAGACCACAGAGGCAGGTACTAGACATAAACAGCATCTTTGAAAGATTCTTTCTCAGCACTCTGCAGACCTTTCATAGTATTCTGTTGTAAACTATAAAAAGCAGAGTGATGGACCAATGGAATACCTCACCTTAAACCAGCCTCGCTGCCCCCTGGTCCAGGAGCATTCCGGGGTGCTTCGGCGCGCAGGAGGACACCAGTGCTCTGCCTCTCCAGGTTGAAGCAAACTTTTCAGCCCACTTTTATGTTTTCTTATTTTTACATAATAATTATTCCTTGCTAGCCCCTGTCTGGTTCTTCACTTCATCTGTCAGCAGTTCATGCTCCATCCTGGATCTATAATTTGGCAAAGGTATCTATAGGCAGAGAACTCTCTCTACTATGGAGTGCTTTAGCTGAAGATAATGGTCTGGGCAGAAAGTGACTGTTGTCTTTATAACATGGTAATTCTCCTTTTTGTTTAAACAGGAATCCACTAAAAGCAGTTCAACCACCTAAAACCAGCGAGGCATCAGCTTCTCCAGCAACACCCGAGTCCAAGTGCTGGTTTGCCAGCCCTCTGAAACGTGAAGACTGGAGGGGTTGCTCTCCCCCAGCCTCGCACACGCCTCCTCTGACCTTCCTTCCTCAGGAAGATACAAAACCTTATTCCAAGGACTTGACTCCTGGTCTTTCTCCATACAGAAGTAAACAGGAACGAGTGAAAGTCATACATAGTCTATCTAAGGAACTTTCGGAGAAGATTGAGATGGCAACTAAGAGACTGAATGCAGTGAGCCTGACTCCAGACTCTGCTGGCAGAACATCAACAGAGAAAACTCTGGAGCTTTACGATGAGCCTTCTTCTGTCCCAGAACCTGACACCTTCAAGGATGAGCAAGACAGGACAATGACCATACAAATGCTTCTGGATGCCCCAGATCCTGACGCATTAGTTATGCCAACAGGTAGGGAATTTCAAGGACTGGGTAGGATTAGCCTTGGGGATAGCACTTGTGGGAGAAACAGCCCTGGGCAGACAGATGGAAATAGCTGCTCCTTGACCTAGTGGTCTTACATGCTCAAGTATTCCAAAGCTACAAAGCAGTATTTAAACCTCACCTCCCTTCGGCTATTGGGAGAGTTGTGTCTTGGCATATCCCTGAGCAGTGGGTCTTCCAGGCTGTATCCACACTGCTCAGAAGGAGCAGTCATGGAGCCTTGGGTTCTTGCAGGCTTGTTTCCTCCACTGCTCAGATCTAACTTTGAAACGATCTGAGGACTTTCTTCTCTCATTGCACCAGTGAAGCTGCATCTCTGAATTTTATCTGTAGCTTTGCCACTGATTTTGGACAAATCACTTCACCTTCTGCTGCTGAGGCTTTCCACAGAAGGGAGAAAGGAGTTATAAACCTAACCCTGTATACTTAGAAAGCTGGGCGTGAGAAGAGTATATGGAAGTTAAGTGCTCCACATAAGTAGGCAGAAAACAGATGCCAAAGCTGGGCCATTTCATTTCTACCAAGAGCATATTTATTAAATGTCTTCATTTGTCTTTTTAAAAGGTTTTGCTGTGAATAAGAGCTCCGAGGTGGACACAAGCCGATTGCATGGAAAGCCCGTAACTGACCCAGCCTCTCAATCTCACAGATTCCTCTCTAGAAGGTAAACAAATTGGGCTATATCATTCTCTAAATGCACCCCGCAATACACGTAGTTAAAATAAATGACACCAATTCAGCACGGAGCCAGCCTCCTCTTTGCTCCGTACCCGGAGAATCGCCAAGTAGGCAGTTTTTGACACAAGATGTACTGAAAGAGGGAACCACCTCTTTGTGGAGAGCTGGAAAGCCGATGGCAGAGGTTCACCCGAGGGTTTTGGTCAGACGGATCTCCGCTACAGGCGGTTTGCCCCAGAGGCAGCTTCCCCGCAACGGGAAGACGCGGGGAGCCGGGGGGCCGCGCTTCCCCCCCCCCCCGTGCAGCCGGGGCTCTGACCTCCAGCGGCGGTGGGGACGGGCCGGGGCCGGCGCTGCCCGCCAGGAGGCGCCAGCAGCCCTGCGCGCCCCGCCGCGCCCGCGGAGCTGCCGTGGCCCCGCAGGGTCCCACCAGGTGGCACTGCCAGCGGACGAAAAGGGTTCTCTTCTGGAGCACCTAGATAAATACCCACTGATCTCCTTGCGCGGGATTACAGTGATTTAATCAACCGAATACTGTACATTCATTTTTAGCAATTGTTTTCACTCGCTTTGCTCTGAAATGGGGCAAAGGATTCTGCTTACTACAGCTCTACTGGTCGTGTGTATGTGGAGCAACACCTCCTCACAGACATTGTGTTTCCTTGAACAGGACATGTTGTTATGGAAAATGGGTTTGAAGCAGGAAGTTTAGAGGAAAAGGACTGTGCTAACACGGGTTGGTTTCAGCAGCCTGTGGTAATGAAATGTTTAATGTAGATGGCAATGACCAGAAACCCTTCTGGTCTTAAAGAGCAAAGACCTACTCATGTGTCAGCCCCAGGTGAGTTGTCTCTGGTGGCAGGAGGACCATGGAGAGACAATCACCACAGCTCAGCCTGTGCCCCTATCCAGCCACAGTGAAGAGCAAAGCCAGAGCCCTGCAAGGGCCATACGCCTGCTGAGAGCTCTTCCCTTAGAGAATAAATCCCCTGAGCCCTGGAAGATGAAGTATGACCTGGACAGGCATTGCCAAAGAAAGGACATATGTGCAGCAAACTGGCCTCTGCTTCCCTACATTCCTATGCAGAGAGAAGGATGAGTTGCTGTGGGGATCCCAGCGCAGGCTCTGCTGGCCTGCACAACGCACTATTGGGAAAGAAGAGCAATTTTTAACTGAAGGTGGGATTCAAGGCACAGTATTCTACTTCAGAAGACTGTTTACAGCTTTACAGTGCAAAATAAACAAGAGCAAAATGAAAATTGGAGCAATGAATCCAGAAAGCTCAGCTGAAAAAAGTTATGACCAGTGATGATTGGAATTCCTGGGTTAAACCTGTTCTTTGTGTGCGAGCACCACATTCCCAATGGCCAGGCTGGTTTCTGCCCCAAGAGATCATTTGTAAGGATTTAGAGCTGTTTTGTTACAGAAGATGGCAACTGTATAAAACTGGAGCACTTTTCACTCCGGGAGTTCAGAGCTGTGTCTGTGCTGCACCTCAGTGGGGTGGGCAACACGATGGATCCATTACTCTTGCCTCGATGTGCATGTTTCTGGGCAACTCTAATTCACAGTAATGGATGGAAGGTGGTGCAGAATCCCTGTAGGCCCCTCTGGGAGCAGCCCCTCAGCTGTAATGAACAAGCATCAAAGTAGAAATTAGACAGATTGTGCTGATCTTCTCAACAATGCCATCACTGAGAAAGTGAAGTGCCACGTGCTTGAGTCAAAGCCAGTCCTCAGAACATCACACAAAGAACACCAATAAAACCTCTCAAACAATAAATCACAGCCCTGTTGCAAGTGCTATTTCAAAAGATGAGGAACGCTACTTGCAGATAAAATATCACTGTATTTAGAGATTGGAAGTGGAAAGTGTTGCTATATTCTGAACAATTCCAGACTCATCACCCTGTGGGTTGAGGGCCTCTCTGATGCAGCAGTGGGTGGCAGTAAGGGCATGGTGTACAGGAAAGATCACCCCGTGTCTAACCCTTTCTTAGTTACCAGTAAAGTAGATAATACAATGGTTCAGCGTAAAAGCCCCTCTATGAATTGGGGTTTATTTGCACTTAATCTAGATTCTCATTTTGGACTTAGTCCTGAGTCTTGCACACTCACTCATGGGAAGCGAAAGCGGGTGAAGTTCTTACGCATCGGTGGGCAGCACAGCCAGTAGGGACAACATTAGGCTCCCATCATCCAGCACCAAGAGGACTCCACCAGGGGATTGAAGGAAGCCTGTTCTTCAGCTTTACAAGACTGTGCTAGCAGGCAGGGACAGTGCCGTGTTCTTAGTGCTCAGTAATATGTGCCTGTATCACCAGTGTAGCCAGAGCTGGGTTAGAAAATGTGAAGTAAAAGCAGCTGAATTGAGCCTGTGCTCTGTCTTCCGCTGTTGCTACCAGTGACAATGAGTTATGAGTCTACAGTTGGCCCCAACAGATATCTCTTCAAGAATTCATCTGAACAAAGCCACTTGTGAAATCTGACGGTTTGCTGACCTCAGTCACAAACACAAACCATCCTGGTTACAAAACCAGCTCTTGATCATCATCATCTTACCACAGCCCGTTTTGACAGCAGACGTTTCTGTTTACATGTTTAATTATAGCTGTGAAAACAGTGACTCATGTTCATGTAAGAACTCCTGCAGATGCCTCTTTCCATGAGAAATGTTCCCATTTCATGCACGGCTGCTCTGCCGGCTGCAGGGCGGCTGATGGAGATGTGTTGCTAATGCAAATGATTCACTGATGGGAATTCTCCAAATGCGATTGCAATTTCATCCCCACTTTGCTGCAGTCACCTATACAAGTGGCTTCTGTTGCATTCCTGAGAGATGGCAGTTAGATCCCAGCTCTGCTTCTCACTGTGGATCCAATAATGCTTTTTAGCCAAGTCCAAAGAGCCTCATCTGGGAATTGTGATGGCTTATGCCTGCCACAAAGCTGGTTGTGCCTGCAGGAGAGGGGCTGCTGGCTGCTCCTGTGTAATCCCAGTCTTGTCTGTAGAATCTGCATTGACTTCCACTGGTGTTGGCAGTAGCCTTCCCAGGAAACTGGCAGACCTGGATTTGAACCTCTGCATCAACCTCTCCAAACAGAAGTGGGCATTTCTCAAGAGCCAAAGGAAACAGTGGCATTGGCTAAAAACCTCTCACATCACAAAACCAGAGACAACAGTGCCTTTGCCCAGTGAATACTAGAACTGCTTTTTACCTCCTCTTTTTTCCCTTTCCTCTCACCCACCTTTGCTCCCACTTTCAGAAGACTACAGCCAAGATGCGTTAGTGGAAGCTGTTCTAATCGTTTTGGCAGTTTCTGGGTCATGAAAAACAAAGAAAAGCTTATTAAGGAGAAAAACAAGATAAGATTTCCCTAAGCTGATTGCTGATTGAAAAAAAATATTCCACATTCATTTTTCTGTACAAAAAAGAAAACATCTGTCACCGTTTCAGTGTCCTGCATGTGCTTCAGCTGAGACTTGATCAATAAATGCCCATTTCACACCTTTCTTCCTGATCTTTTTAGTTAAGCTCAGAGAGTTAGAGCTCAAAATAAACCAAAACTAGTTGCTGGGATCTTTGTCAGGATGGTGGGACTTGGTGCTGACACTGTTGTGAAATATTGCAGTATGTACATCAACAGCAAATCACAGTTGGGTCGCAGCCATGCTCAGCACGAGCCCCAGGAACATGGAACAAAGATCAGTACTCTGTGTTTCTGAAAGATTTCAGAGAGCTTTGCCACGGTTCAGGGCTGGATTGTGCAACCAAGTCCTGGCATGGCACAGACTGTACAATGCAGCCTCATGAATTCAGCTTCAAAACTGCAAGGCTGTTCATTCTGTTTGCCATCAGGTGGAAAACTATCCAGCCCTTTCAGAGCAGTAATTAGAGTAGGTAAAGACAAGTGTTGTTACCTCTGCTGATGACATCAAGGCACAGTGTGACTTTCCAATGAGCCTTTTGTTTCAATTTAACAAAATGTAAGAAATGACAGCTTGGATAAAATAAGAATATCTTATTTCAAACGATTGCTTATCCACACACACTCTCTGAGTAATTGTTGCCTTGGCACAGTCCACAGGGAGAACTCACAGCTCAGAGGAATCACTGCTGGTGGGAGCCTAAAGTTCAGGACCGAGAGGACACTGCCAATGGATCTCCTGAAGAGAGCCTGAGGACACGGCACAGCCGGGGATTAGAGCCCTCCTCCCCTCTGAGCGCTGGAGCTGAGGCCCAGGGCAGCTGTGAGCAGGACTGCGGTAAGGTGGCATTTCCCAAAGTGTAGACTGCGGCAGTTATTCAGTGCCCTCCCAAGGTACTTCTTATGCCATTGCTAAAGAGTTAATAGTCCTTCATGGTAAGAGAATTCCTGCCAATGGCTGTGACTAGAACTGAAAATACTTCTAGGGTGAGGAGGAATTTCAAACAGCCAGGTCATGTCAACCTAGTTGATTCTATGATCTTATGTTCCAGACTTTGAAGGTGAAGGATGTTCCCTCAACATTCATGTCCAATTTAACAGATTACAGCCCACTAAAAAAATGCAATCGAAGTTCTTCTGCTGTCACCACTGTGACTGCTGCAGAGCATCACCTCACAGATTGCTCCCATGCTGAGTTACACCGTGACAGATACAGGCTGCCCCAGATGGAACAAACCCTTGTTTAGATTGGAAACATTTTCAGCTTCATCTGAAGGTCTCCCAGAGCCTTGCAATGAATTCTTCATAATTACCACATCACATAAGTGTAGGATGTTATCCTACTTGGGCAGTGAGAGACATCAAGGCACATTTATAGGGGCTAGCAAAGCATGCAGGTTGATGAAGAGATGTGCTCAAGGACCCTGGGGGCCTGGGCAAGGCAGGGTGGCTGCAGGGCTTTGCCTCTTCTGCCCCAACAAACGTTTGCCTGGAAACAAGGGAAAGTTTGTGGCTGAAAGGGTTAAATGGCAAACAGCAGCATGAGGCTGCTCTTTCTGAAGAGATCTCTGCTGGCTTCCACCAAACAGAGCAGATGGTGCATTGTTTTAAGGGCTTTTCTGAGACAAAAGAACAAGATCAGATAACCTTTCCTCAACGAGGGTACTTATAAAAAGCCTTTGCTCTTATTAAGGATTCTTCATTGTTTTCCCCACAAAATTTTATACCTAATATTGGATTTTGAGGTGGTGTTGAAGCCAGCATTGTTTACCAGGCTTCTGCCCAACCCCCAGGGGCTAGGAGGGCATCTCCCATGATTGGACAGTGAGTCTGTTGTCTGAAGTGTTTACCACAAGCAAAAGACATTGTATTTGTTTAATATTAATAACTAGGGGCCTCATTCTGGAAGCTATCTGGCAAAAAAGTCCCTGCCATCTACTATTCACTACAAGAACAATAGGAACTGCTGCCTTGTGTCTATGCCAAGAGAGGTCTGAACCTTCTCTGAGAATTTGCAGGCACTGACAGCCCTGGAGCTCCAGCCCATGGTTTGTCTGTGAGCCAGCAGGTCCACTGCAGGCCATGCTGCTGCAGATGAGGCACAGAACTGTCATTCTGAAGACAATGTGGGTTTGAAATATGGGTCACAAGTGGATCTGTTCACCACTCTTACCAGGGAAAGGGCATTCAGACACAAGCCTGTATTGTCTGCATGAGGCGTCACACCAGAAGTGGGCTGTGTTCTCTGTGAACACAGAAGTCACTGTGCACATGCAGCATAATGATGTGCAATTATACAACTGCTCAAAACATAAATGTCTACCTTTAAAAGATACCCACATCACCTGCTTGATGAGCCAAAGACATGAAAAATATTCTGTAGTAAACATACCTGACAAAATAGCAAATTTCATTTTCAAACATAAGAAAGCAGAGTGTAAGAAGCAGATATTCACAACGTATTTGTAACTTTGCTGCCTGGAGTAAGACAGTGAACCTGTCCCGAGCTGTTCCATTTTCTTTCTAAACACAGACAGTATAAACTCCAGAAGTTCAAATGCTGGAAGCACCTGTGGTGAACACAAATTGCCTCCACAGGCATCACTGGGAAGTATTTCACACTGCTCCTATGTGCACCTCAAACCAGTTCAGCACAAAACCTGCTATAACCAAGTGAGCTGGAGAGGAAGTGGTTTGCACATTCTGCTTGCCTCAGAGACACCACTACATAAAATCTTGCCATCATTCCTGCCAGGCCACCAGGTCTCTTCCCCAGGGAGCCGAGGAGATGAGGTGTACTTTCCTTGATACTGCAAGGAAAGCTCCCAGTTTCCTTATTGCTATTAAATGAGGGAAGTTGGTGATTTAAAGAAAACATTTTGCTTGCCCCCCTTGCTACAGCCTTGTGATGAGGCTAAATGAGCCGGAAAGCTCATTTCATGGGCCAGACTTGTGTTTCCTTTTTTGTGTTTGAGAGAGAACAAGGTCTAAGCTGAAGTTAATTGCTAAAAAGAAGTATTTTCTAACAGTGAAAGTTTAAGCATGGCAATTGGTTTGAAGTAACTTGCAATAGGAAAGCAAACGGGGTGGTCTCCATTGTTCTCAAAATGCAGAATTTTAACCTGATTACAAAGAAAATGTATTTCTATGTAACACCTTTCCCCTCCACTGAGGATTGAGATATTCTCTCAGATCACTAGAGGGAGCTGCCTTCTTGCTTCTAGCAGAGAGGAATTATTAGATAGGTGGAAACAGCACCATAAGAGCCTGGTTTCAATTAATTGTCTGCTGATGGATAGTGCTGAGATAAGACAGCTCCTTGTGTTTCGCTTCAAGATCCTACACTGGCTTTTGTATGTTATGAACTTTCTGCCTGGTGCAGCAGTGAGCTCCATCAGCAGCCTCGGAGCACCTCTCCAGCAGTCTGCAGTGATGGCAGCGTTGAAGCTTCTTGGCATTGTGGCAGGCAGCAAGAGAATGGCTCAGGAGAACCGCTCTCACTTCCCTTGGTACCAGTTTTCTCTCTCTGAATTAGTTTCTTTCAATCCCCACAGAGACTGCATCTGCTCTGCTGATAAATCATCCTGCAGCCTGGGTGTGCATCAGCTTCAGGACTTTGTCCTTTCTACGCTACTTGTGCCTTGTTTCTTGTGAAATACCACTGCACAGCATGTGAACACACACACGCATTTCTTCCTCTGTGCAGTCGGGTGTTGCTTTGCCATACAGGCTGGGGCTGTAGTGTCCATACTGCAAGTGTAGTGGGTTGAGGGAATAGACAGAGCATTCCATGGAAACTCAGAGTTCTGTTCAGGTCCAGATTCGAGCCCAGCTCCCTTCTGCTAGCTTGCAGAAATAGCTGCTCTGCTTCTCTGTGTCTGACGTGCCACACGTGGAAGGGGCAGCAGCAGGGTGAGGTATTTACATGTGCTGCAACACCTGGCTGGCAGCTGAACTCTGGCCAACCCTCCACACCAGAGGATTTAGATATAAAAACCTGCAGAGGACAGGAGCAGTGCAGGCCACATTAATCCCCTTGTTTAGCAAGCAACTAGTCTTCAGTGACAAGTGGGATACCAGATGTATTTATAGAGAAGAATCTGATTCAGCAGGCATGATTCTCTGAGGTACTCGAGAATGCAGCCCATTGATTTTCCCGAGGAAACAAGCGCAGCTTTCAAGTGTAGAATCTCTTGCTTAGGGATTGCTCTTGGCACACAGGTCTTGCTGAAGAAGAGCCAAACTGCCATCCTTGTCACCTGAGCTGCAAATCTGTTGTGACCAGGGGTTAGCAAACCTCTCTTCTGTGTCTCCACTTACCTGTCATTGCTACAGCTCAGCTCCTGCATGCTAGCAAAGTACTGAAATGCCTGGGTGTTTTTTCACCCATCCCTTTGCTTCCCTTTGCAATAATGCAATTGAGCTGGTACAGTAACTCTGGAGAAGGGAAGGATTGCCCTGACTGGGTATCAAACAGATCAATTCCTGGATCTGTTGCTCCCTCTCACAGTAGCGCTCAGGACTCTCTACACCCTATCTTCAAACAATTCCAGGCAACGTAGTTAAAGTTGTGCTTACATCTGAAGCTGCAAGTATGTATTTTGGTAATAACTGGTTTGGACTGATTGCTGACATGAGCAGAAAGAGGAAAATCTGTCCTTGAGTAAAGCAGCAGTAAGTGCTTCTGCCTGGCTTCAAGTGATTAGAAAAATGAGACTTTTAGCCCAGCTTTCTTAATTATATGTCACAGATTCTACAGGGCTGTGCTGAGATTCTGCAGGTGCAGCGGAAAGTGATTTAATAAATGGCATTTTTTGAAAGACTGAGTGTGTGCACATCGAAGCTATCTGGGGATGCAGAAACCCCATTCATCACAGAGCAGGAGGACGTGAAGTTTAGCCAGATGGTATTTTCTTTAATGCAGGATGTTGCAGCACAAGAAATGCATCTGCAAATAGCCACAATTAGGAAAATTATGTTCAAAAGGAGTGAACACAGGTCAGAGCAAACTTCTTACTGACTTTGGTATTAGTGCCATTGGCTAAGCTTTGAGCAGAAAAACAATAATATTGTTCCGTTTGAGGCACAAACTGAGAGCACGTGCCAGTTTTAAGCTCTATCCCAGTAGATTATCATGCTTCACAATTGCCCACATATTAGCATCAAGAGCTACTCAGACAGCTTGACATCAGTAAGTTTAGCTTGTAGGTTTTTTTCTTTACAAAATGACCTTATTCATTAGGTCTGAAAGAAGCTTCCTCAGCTGGCTTTGAAAGTGATGAGCTGTCTGCATGCCCATGGAAGAGCTCTTCACTTTTTTCTACTTTTTCTAGTCTTTTTTCTGTTATCTTGTTTAAAGCGAGCAATAAAACTTCCCTGTAGAAACAACAGCTCTTTCATCCATGGGATTTTCCCAAATATGCCATGTCACAAAGTCATCTCTGGTAAGTATATGCATAAAAGAGTCTGAATCAGTCCTCAAAATTGAGGAAACCCAAGGATCTTTTAAAAAGGATGAGCTCTTTATTTGACATATGATTTCTAGATAATTCATTGTGATTTTGCCCTTGTAAACAGCCCTCCAGATCCAGGAGCTATGCATTACTGAAGTAAAAGATGAGATTTTCATCCAGTCTCTTGATTCTGAAAAGTAGAGGGTTAAGAAAAGGCTCCATAGTAACAGTCAGAGGTGACTTTTGCAATCAAGCTGTTTATAAAAACACAGCTGCATTCTAATAGAAAATCTGCACCAGGCTTAAAGCATTAACATTTTATTTCACTTATATCCACATAAAACCAAAAAGCATCCTGGCATGCAAAGAAGCCCACGTCTCTGCTCTTTCTGTGTTCAAGATCCTTCAGTATTTACAGCAAATTCAAACCTCACCTGTCATGGGCTTATCCTGAGGCTTGGGGTAATTTGAATTCAGACAATCTGGATGGGGATACAGATTTTATCTCAAGTTTCCAAGTCAAACCTATTTCTATTTATGACCCACATTTCAATTCATTTATGGCTCTGGTTGCTGTGACAGTGGCACAGCACAGAGTAAACACGCAACCTGTTTGCATAAGCTTAGCAATTCATCTGAGGAGCTCAAAGCAGCCAAGAACATATCACTGGTAAACATTACATCACTTGTACTGTAAAAGGCAGACAGGAGAGTTAAAATAAGGAAGCAGCAGTGAAATAGGAGCACCTGGAACAAGAATTCTTTTCCCCACTTAAACCGAAAGGTTTTTTCACGGATTTGTTTCCCCCTGTGACAAAAGAGAGAAATCCAGTGGGACCCTGTACAGGAACAAGCTGCAAGATGGAGGGGAGCTTTGGGAGCTCCAGTGATGCTGCTTTAGCTCCCAAAGAAGTGAACAGGTTGAGAAGCTTTTCTTCTTCTGTAACTAGTGTGCCTGGTCTTGTTGGCACAGTGAAGGAGCAGTAGGAATAGTAAGAGTGGCAATAACCCATGCTCTGAACTTCAGGCTTAGAACAGGACTTACTCCTCACTGCTTCAATTTCCTGACATAGGCCCTGTTGAGTCCTAGCTCTTCCCCTCTCCCCAGTACTTGCAGGACTTTATGCTAACAGATTTCTTGACAGGACGTAGGTAGTGACATTTTTCTTCTTCAGATATGTTAGAAGAAATAAATGCATACAGGAAAGTTATTCTATGAATAAAGGCAGATATGGGAGGCTTCCAAAAATAGGCCCAGGGAGGATTCAAAAGGAAAATTCACTTAGGAACAATGTACACGTCCACCCTTCCCCTTTTGGTGTCCGTTTATTAGGACTCAGGCATGTTTTGAGAAGTACTGTCAGGCCTGAAATCCAGCAGAGTGCTGAGAAGTGTCCTGGGACCGCACTGAAAATACCACAATGCTGTTAGATTAGTTACAAGCTCTATGGGCGTCAGTGGTGACCCAGCAAGTTGGCCCTGCTGGCAAAACACTTAGCAAATGCTTTAATCCCCAAGGACTTGGACAGTGCAGAAACTCTTTCAGGGCAGCAACTGAAGCCTGAAGGAATCTGGTCCTGCTGCCTCCCTCTGGTTAACTCTGATTCTTTATCCAGCTAGCACTCATTAAACAGAGCACAATTTGCTAAATTAAGAAGTGGTGACTGTTCCCATCTGTTTCCCAAGCTTCTGCAGGTGAAGGACACCCTGGCTGCACAGAACTGGAAAAGAAACACAGGAGCCATCTAGATTATTTGAGGCAAACCTCCCTACTACTGGCTCACCAACTGAAGGTACAGTAAGCAGCGGATGCAACAAGCGAAGAGCAGTGCAAGTTCTGCTGTCCCACATAAAAAGGTGCTAGCTCTCCCCTGATCCACGTGTGTTTAGGGTATAATCAGTTGGCATCACCTGACTGTGTCAGGTTTATAAACCTCATGTACATGTAAAGGGCAGGTGCCAGCCTTTAACTGGTATTTGGAGGTCCTACTCCAGCACTGGTGGCAAGAACACATCACTCTGCTGGCTGTGCAATACCAGGGCTGCCTTCTCTTGGAGTTTGCTGTCCTTTGCTCCCCAGCTCTGGGGACCACCTGACTTGGTTGGAAATATCATTTATAGTGTGTCATTTCCTAACACAGGTTCATCAGCTGCAGCAGAGACAGCAGCTTACAGTGCTGAGGGAGAAAGCAAAGCTAGAGGTTCAAGAAAGCCAGAGGTGTTTGAATGACCTGCTTCAGCACAGTTTAGGGGTAAGTTATCATTTCAGCTACTGTGTTACTTCTTCTTGCTTCAGCAAAATCTTCCTCCAGTCCCCATTGGGGTTTGTTGGGTTTTTTCCTCTCAGTCAAAAGCCTAAAAAGTGTAGGCCAGGGTAATTTTTCAGAAGTGCCCAGGTCTCTCAGGTAACAGAGTTCCTTAGGCTGTCATTTGGGCTGGTGATCTGAAATAACTTGGGTCCTGCAGCTTGTTTACCTTCCAGCCTCAGATCCTTCAGTCAGCTGGGCACTGATGGACTTCAGTGTCTATTTCATAGAATAAGAATTCAGCCCCATATGCATAAGCACAAGCTCAGACCTAATGTGCAATTCCAAGCAATTACAGGCTTGGGAGTATTTACTTTGGCAGATACTTCAGCTCAATTAATGTCTCAATATGCTGGAACAGGTTGGACAGAAGTGATCTCTCTGGGGTTTTGCCTAAAAGCCCTTAGGATGAGCACGGTACCCTGACTCCCATGAAGGTAGCTCCAAATACAAGACAGTTTGTGAGCTGTTACACTACCTTACTTCCATATGCCCACACAGGTTTTTCACTGTGAGTAGTATCCAGCTCATTAGTTAATGCAACTCTTTAGGAATTATTGGTGTATGAAAAGCATTATCTACAATGAAGAGCTTTCCCAAGAAAATGAGGGAAGAAAGCTTAAAAGTTCTGCCTTTCAAATAGATCATTCAGGTTTGCATATAGACTGCATTCTGTGTTTGCAGGAGTGCAGTAGCTCCAAGGGCAGTTATCCTTCTGTGCCAAGATTGGATCATACAGAGCCAACACAGACAGAACACCAACCAGAAGGTGACAACTCAGCTGGCAGGTACAGGAAGCAGTATACAATGAGGGACTCCAATGTTTTAGCCTCTGCTTTGTCTACTTGAATGACGTGGGGCACTAAAGCATTTGCATTGTGTTTCTAAAGTAGATGTTTGTTTCAAGTCATTTAAGAACAGTAATGGCTGTTACATTATCTTTGAAACTTGTGAGGAAAATGCAATTTTCCTCATTTTGCTTTACCATCATATACCATGGTGTGAATGACAGTATTGTATGTGCACATTTTTATGTTCATTTCAAGTGGCTTAAAGACTGGAGAATTGCTTTGGGAGCCTTATAGATACAATTACCAGAAAGGTGCCTTTGCCCAGGTAAAAATTCCAGTATTGCATAAAAATGAGCACCATTCTGGTTTGAAAAAGATTCAGCCTTCACAGAGGACTTAACTATGAAAGCTCTAATTGAAAACATATCTTTAACTGCTATAAGAAAATGTTTCCTTTCTTACCTTCAGTAAGCAAGAGATGCATTCACTGAAACCACCTGCACTGAAGACTGAAAGAGACCACAATCCAGTGGGTCCCAAAATAGAGGGAGAAAGAAAACCTCTGGGAGAAAGGGATTCATATTCCTCAGTGCTTCAAGAAGGTGAACACCAAGTTAAGGGATTTGGTAGTGTTAGGTGAACAGCACTTTCTAGCATGGCATGAGAAACAGTGCAGCATCCAGGGGCTGGAACACAGAATCACAGAGCTCATTAACTTGATTTTGAAAGTTTTGACTTAAATACTTCTATTCATTCTGCATATTTAAACCAGAGCGATCTCCCTTTGGAGTCCTGACTTGTCTACAGAAAATAATCCTCAAAGTTAAGAGTTATTTACCCTACCAGTTACTTACCCTTTTTAGTTTTTATCTGTTTGCCGTGATTTCACTGGAAAGTGAAGTTAATGCCCATAACTTGCTCCTGTGAGTGAAGAGCTGCGGGGAGATGCTCCTCAGGGTCCTGCTGAGGGCAGCGCATGGGCCCGGCTGCCAGTTCCTTGCAGAAGCTCCTTGGATCCTGGAATGGATGTGAACTCGTACTGTGGGAACTGGTTTGTGGTTTCTTTTTGCCTTCTGATACAGAGAAATATCTTTTCCCTCAGGATCTCTGTTGGCCGAGCACAGGGAGGCACTGCACGACCATCACGCCTTTAACCTGTCGTCGCCTCTGGTCAATCTGCACCACGGGGAGACCTTGGCAGGGGATGGCTCCCGAGAGAGCAGCGAACAGGGCAGCTCTGCCAGCCAGGTAACAGCAGTCCTTTACTGGGTGGGGGGGCTTGTTTTGGGCTGGTTCAGCTTGTAGTCCCTATGTCAATCTCTCACCTCACCCACAAAGATGGCGCTCTGCTCTGTCCGCAGTGGAGCGAGGTCGGCCGGCACTATGGACGCTCCAGCACCTTCTGCCGCTTCAGCTTGGCCATGGCAGAGCAGTGCCTGAGGGGAGAGGAGCTGCGAGCCCGGCACCAGGCTGCCCTCCTCAAGCTCCGCAAGAGAGCTGTCCGGGAGAAAGCCAGGGCTGAGCTGGCCTGGCTGGAACACCAGCAACGGTGAGGGGAGGCACGGGAAGGACACCACAGACCTGCCATGGTGGGCCCTCGGCAGGCAGAGGTGCTCAGCGGGACAGCTTGTCTTCCTTTGTGGGAAAAGAGCAAATACAAACCCTTCTCGTACAGAGTAAGTGCAGGAGGAAGGAGTCTGTGCAGTTTTATTCAACCCAGAGCACAGCTGAGCTCCATATTGCAGCTTCATCCTCACGAGGTGTGAGCCTCCCCTCAGAGCTCACTGGGCTGAGGCGCCATCATGGGCAGTGTGAGACCCCATGGGTGCAAGATGTCCCCTGGCACTGTCCGGGCTGAGGCACCGCCAGTGATGGCACAAGGCGTCCCTCAGTGCTGCCTGTGCTGAGGTGCTGCCAGGGATGGTGACAGACCCCGGTGCAGGGCGTCCCTCGGTGCTGAGCACCGTAGGGAGCAGTTTGAGCCCCCAGCTCATGGCGTCCCTCACCAGCCAGTGCCGTGCACTGGGCGCTCAGGGAAGCCAGGCTGCCTCAGGAAAGCTCCTGGCAATATGGCCCCAGGGTGTCCCCAAGTCAAGCAGAGCCTCCCATATCCATGAGGGCTGTCCCTGGCACTGCCTTCTGAAGAGTGTTAAATTAATGGCATTTATTTATCCCATTGTGATCCCATCCCTCTCTTGTCTCCAGCTGCCTGGAAAACCTGCGGGACAGAGAGGGAGCTTCTGCTGTAGCCGCAAAGCAGCGCAGAATCCTAATGGAGCTGAACCAGGAGCAGGTGAAGCAGCAAGAGGAGCTGGGTTTCTTCTAACCGGTGGGAGGATGCGACACGGGGAGCTGCTGGAGCAAGGGGGGCTCGCTTTCTGAAACAGCCACTGGTGCCATTTCACGTGCATTGCTCTGCCTTGCTTCCTACGTTCAGTGAGGGGTCTCACGTCCAAGTCAGCAGCCTGCGCATCGCGGAGAAAAGAAGTACACAAAAGAGTTCTTTTTCTATTTTTTCCCTGCTATTCCACTATTTTTGTGGGGGGTTTTTTTTGTTATGACACAAACAGAAAACATAGAACGCAGAATTCCACTGATGTATGCAGATTTATGCTTCTGGTGTTGAGGTACATTAAATTCATCTGACAGCTAATTTTGTAGTCCTGCTTCTTCTGCTCCTGAGAGCAATGCTGGGCTCATAATTACACTTTGTCCTACTCCTTATGTAGCAGAGGCCTCTCCTTTACCTCAAGGAATTCCTGTGTGAACGACAAGCATCCCATAGTTTTGAATGACCTGAAGATGATCAATTTCCAAAGGTCTCGCCTCCCAGACCCCCCCTGTTTCGAGCAGTGAAATGTATCCCCTTACTTGCCATTGGTTTTCATGGATCTCCTCCAGTCAGCATCTGTGAAGAACAGAACTACAAAATCCTTTACAGAAAAAGGAATAAAGCTGCATGTAGAATTCTCGGGATTTTTTGAGAGTGGTATGGTCTTATGTGAAGAAATACTGTACGTGTTAAGTGGGGTCTTTCTTTTGTTATTTTAACTCTTCTGCTCTTTTCTTTCTTCACTTTGCATAGGCAGAAATCCAGCACCTGCAAAACACCTTCAGGGCGGCCCATCAGGAGAGAAAACTAATATTAAAGCAGCAAAGAGAAATCTTAATGATGCAGCATTTGACAGCACAACTCCAGGAAAAGCTGCATAATTTGGCAGGGAAGGAAGAGGCTACTAAATCACAGTCACTAGATGCCCCGGTAGGTTCTTTGAGTGAGTAATAGCAGAATGAAGAGCTGGCAGTACAGCTGAGGAACCCGGGTGAAACCTTACATATTTCCTTTTCCTTTTAGCTTACAAGGAGCCCAGCAGCTGAAGAAGAAATAAAGCTGAAGACAGTGAGACTTATTTCTAGCCCAAAGTTGCATTCCTCTTCCGCAGAGTCTGTGGCCCATCCAGAAAAGCCTGACCTGTCAGGGAACAGCGACAGTTGTGTCCAGCTAAAGAATAACCAGAGCAAGAAATACGAGGGGTAAGTAAAACCCTTTCCACAGCAATAGCTGAAGGTAAGAACCAATCCAGTGGAGAAGATGGGCAGCTATGTCTTAGATAATTGTGTGTGCTTTAAATGCTCCCAAGAGGGAGTTTTATAATGATAAGTTTTGAAACCCTTTGTGTTCAAGCAGTTGATGCATCAAGATCTCTGCTTATCACTCTGAACAATTGCCTTATTATTTGTGTGCTCCATATGTCCAGCCTCCCATCTGGTGTCCAAAATGGTAAGCTTCTTGGGGCAGGGACCAGCTTATTGCAGGGAATGTGAACAGCACTAAGTAAACGAAGGTGTGTGGATCCTTTTCATAACACTAAATTCCTGAGGTGGGATACATTCATCACTTCAATACATCAACAGCAAATAGTGTATTTATTTCAGATTTTTCCATCCTTTAAAAAGAAGTACTCTTCTATGCAGGGGAAAAAGAAGTGTTTCAAGTGAAATCTCGAATTTGATCAGGAAGTTGTTCAAGTCAGCATTTACATCACTGTTTATCAGTGCTGCTTTTCTTTACCTGAAAACAAACAAACCCCACAATATCCTGGTGGTTACAGGGAGTCACACTGTGATCTCAGTTCTTCTGTATGTCACAAATATCAACTCCTTCAGTAGAACAAGCCAAATCTGAGCCTTAATCCTGAAATTTAGTCTGTATCTATGTATGTATCTGTCTGTGTCTGTTCAGATGTACATGTAAACATGTAGTGCTGTGATTTACCATTAGAAGCTGGACAAGCCTGTTTCATGCTGAAAAAAGCCCTGTTGGTTTGCCACCAGAAGCTTATTGCACATGGAAGGTGCTGCACTGAGCAATGAACTGTTTAATCCTGTGCGCAAAAGGTGGAGTAACATTTGCTCCCCAGGCAGTTGTATTTCATTGGATGGCTCCATGCTCCCGCTTGCAGTGGCACAGTCCTCTGGGCTCCAAGAAACCAGTCCTTGCAGGCTTTCTGCATTCATTTCAAACTCTGCATTTCTGTGCAAGCAGGTGAACATATTTCACTAGGATTCTTTGCAGTATGAAATGTTAAGTAGCATTATCTAAGTCTGTGGGATTGGGGCCTGTCACTGCAATGTCAGGAACAAATGGAACTTTGACATCAGGCCTAAGAGAGTTACTTTACATAGCATTAAGAATATGAAATTACGAAATACTGACTATTTTTTGATGACGCTACACAACTGCTAATGATAGTTCACATTTTCAATTTTTAACTACAATCACAAAACACTTTGCAACTACATATTAAGTAGACCTCAGGATACCCATACAGAATGAGTGGAAATGTATTGATTTAATACGCTCACTCCTTTGTCTCCTCTGGCTGAGCCTATGTATCACTTAACCCCTCAGAGGAGGTTTGTGTTTTGCTTAGGATTTAATCGTGGAAGGCTTTTGTACTACACAGGGCTTAATTTTATGCTTAAACTGGAGTGTAGGAGTGTCAGGTAAAATGCCCAGAGCCAGAGTAATTCAGGAGCTCAGGACTGATTCCTGTTCCCCAAGTGCTGCATCCTCAGCATCCCACACTGCTTCCCACTGAGCTGGAGGAGCTGAGCAGTGCAGATGAGGACTCAGCAGTACCCACACTGCTCACAACAGCAGTCTTCCAAAGCAGACCCAGATGAACAAATTCTAGTTTGCTTCAGACAGATAAAATAAGTAGTTAAAGACAAAGAAATATCTATATAAATTAGAAACCCCCTTCCACTTGGTGTTACCCAGATCTTTAGCAGAGTAGTGAGTCAGATTTGTGCATTTACTTAAGTCCCCACAGGGAAAGGCTTTCAAATAAATCCCTGCACAGAACTGATCTATAATTCATGGGTTTATTGATTACAAGTCACAGAAATCTTTAAAAGGTTTCTTGGCTGTGCTTTCACTTCTTTTTACTGACAAGCCTGCTCATAGGAGAACAGTGAATATTTGCTTCAGTCTAGAGCAGAGGGGGCCTGATGGAACTCATGATACACCCAAAATCTGGCTGCTGTCTGACAGTGCATAGATCTCCTCCTGTGTAAAAGTGCAGAGTGGCAATTACACTATTTATCCACCAGTGCAGGTATGTTCATATCCTCATCAGGAAGACAGTTGATAAGCAGGGCTGGAAGGGGCTGGAAAATACTTCTAAAAATTAAAGCAAACTGAAATAATAAATAAACTGCCAACATGCAGGAAAAGCTGCTGGTTTAGTTTTGTTAATGGATGGTGCAAGGAATACAGAAACTTGTATTTGTTATAAATGGACAACCTTTTAGCTAAGAATTGGGAATACATCTTCTGAATTGGGATACTTAATTTCAAGTCCCTAAACACTAGTGGTGGTGAATACTATATAGTCATTAAAAATGAAATAATGAATGAGTATTGAGCTTCTAGCCACTGTCATATTGTTGATCTTCATCTATTCAAGAATATATTTAACTTTCTAAACTGTTATTGTAGTAAAAAAAGATAATCCTCAAACCCCAACAAAATCAAAACAACCCACACGGAGATCACTCTTCTTTCTGGACTTATCCAACCATGTATTCTAGAACTTGCACCACTAACTGAAAAGCCTGTGAGTGTGAATTGTGTTGCTTCGTGCTTTTACAGTAAGGAGACTGTTTAGAAGTTCTATGTCATCATCATGTTCAGTATCTGATGTCCCAAATGTCCATAAAGTTGCAATGCTGTGTTTAATGTGGAAAAATTAATGAGATCTGTTGGAATCTGCTACAGTATCACAGATTGGAAATGGGGGAGGACATCAGGTTCAGACTTTCACCCTGGGTTTACCTTTTCAATGCTGATGATTTCTTCAGTCTCTTCCTGTTCTCATCTATGAAGATTAGAAACCTGACTCCATAAAATACAATGTCAAGTGAGAGGGAGGGGAAGGGAGAGGAAAAATACACTCTTCAGGATGCTTTTGACTTTACTAATTTGCTGGTTTCAGAATATATGTGCATGTGAGCACTCTACAGGTACTATCAGCACTATCAGAAGCATGTAATTCATACCTTTATTGATTTCATATAGATTTATCATGATTAACTTGGAAACAGAAAACCAACCCCCAGCCATTAATTCCTTGTCTGTTTACAGCTTTTCTACTGAGAGCAAGGGAACACTGGTATGCTACCAGAAACAGGCAGAGGAGTTGTCAGGTTTGGAGCCATCCCTTGGTGTGCAAGGTCCTGATGTGTCTGAAATGGCGGCTAAGAAAGTGTGTGGTGCTTCTAGTCAAACCACAGGCTCAGTGTTTCTGATTAAAGACTGCAAAAACACAGGTACCAAACAAAGATGATCTCTGTAGCAAACCATGGTTGTGTCTGCTTAGTCAAACTGCATGACTTGGGGCAGAAGTTGAAGTCTGAGTTGTTCTTTGGAGCAGTTTAAGTGATATTCCAGAAGAGGACTGACAAGCACATGAGAGAGAACTTATGATGTTGATCTGTTCCTTGGTTACTTCCAGCATGGGGTTTGGTACTGTCGTGGTTTAACCTGTAAATCAGCCACGCAGTTTGTTCACTCACTTCCCCCTTTTTCTTCCCTCTGCTCCTGGAGGGATGGGA
>JAOEHY010005241.1:0-15467 GCA_025447955.1 Psilopsiagon aurifrons | reverse complement strand
ACAGGAGAAGTTTAGATTGGATATGAGGAAGAAATTCTTTACTGTGTGGGTGGTGAGGCACTGGAATGGGTTTCCCAAGGAACTTTTGAATGCTCCATCGCTGGTGGTGCTCAAGGCCAGATTGGACAGAGCCTTGGGTGGTATGGTTTAGTGTGAGGTACCCCTACCCATGGCAGGATGGTAGAACTAGGTGATCTTCCAACCCTAACTATTCTGATTCTATATTCAGATGTCATTCTGAATAATGAAGCCTTGAAAAGCAGCTCAGCCATATTTTACCTTTTGAGACATCAGCTGCCTCAGTAAAAAAAAAAAAAAAAAAGTAAAAAAAAAAGTATTTATTTTTAAGACAGAGATAAAATTGGGAACTGATAAAATGAAGGGCCCTGGGAGACAGTGTAAGGTTGGCCCAGGACGGACACAATGGGAGCCTTTCGTCTGTTGTCCCATTACACGATGATGCCCTGCTAAATTTTTTTTAAGAAATTGACCCATAAGAGGGGCTGTAACGAAGGTTGGAAATAGTTGTGAGAGTTCTGTCTGATTCTGACATTTAAAATAAACTCTATCCAGGTTTATCTGCATTCCATTATTTCCTGTAGCATGAAACAGGATTAACAGATAACCTGACATACAGAAAAGAGGAGCAGCAGGAGAGTTTCTGACAAAAAACTAGACAAAAGTTGAAAGAGATAAGCTGTGTCAACCATCATGTCCTGTTTCAAAGAAGACGGTGGTAGGAGAGGCTAAATGAACTCAATATCGAACTTCTCACCTGGTTCACAGTAGTCACAATGTCTATCCCACTCTTCATGTAGTGATGGTAATAAACCAAACTAATGTAAAGCAGTAGTCAGTTTGAAAGAGCAGGGTTTAAAATCATAAATAAAAGTAGAACTGAAGCTTTGGAAATACCTATCATGAAAATGGAGGTTTTGAACAGGACCTTTCTCCAGTCTATTAAATCATAAATCCTTCTTTTTCATACTGAAAAAAAATGAAGATTTTTATTCTTTATCCATGTTCAGTTTGGATTTTGCAGGTCATATTCACCTCTGTCTAAAAATAAAAGAAATAGTTCTGCACTGCCTGGTGAGGTTTTGTTCTTTTGTCTAATTGTACCTGAAATAAATAACTTCACAAAGTGCATTTCAGCTTTTCCTGAGAAACTTGCCTAGTTTTGCAGAAGAGTTTATTTGGAGATCCATTACAGCTTATGAACTCCAAATTAACTACTCAGAATTAATCCATCAACAGTTTTGTTGCACATTTTAGTGGTGTTGAGGGGCAATTCTGAAATTCCTACACATAAGTAAATACCAGAAACTTTGTAATTATATAAAGAACAGACATGAAACTATTCCTATTCCAGAGCTATCTTTGGCTTGATTGGTGGTCCCAGTTGCCACCACCTATAATTTGTGCCTTAAGAATTAGTATGCTCAGAATTTCAGTCCATTCAGTGTATTTTGTTGTTACATAGTGGAGCTCACCAGAGGAAGCAGTAATTGACTTGATCTTCCCAGGATGAAATCACTTCATTCCCTGAACTGTCACAAACCTCCGTCATCATTTAGCATGTGAAGATGTTGTATCACTTTCCACCAGGACTCAGCTTCTTTTCCAGTCTCAAGATAAGACACCAAAGTAAAAATATTTATTCCTGAACATAAAATCAGTATGAATTTTCCAGAGCTGTATATAACTTCCCATTCTGCCATACAGCTGCGTCTTGCAAGGCTACCGTGTACCCATTAACACGAAGAGTTGACAAAAGCAGTTTTGAGAGAGAAGTGTCAAGGAATCCTGGTACAGACAGAATTAAAATGCTTATGAACTTGATACTGTGAAATTTCACAGACTGTTGAGTATTTAGCTATCAAATTTAGAACTCTTGGTTTGTATTAATATTTACAGTAATGCTTTTTTAAAACTAATTTTTGCAGTGTAAAATGCCTTTTTGTATTTCATTTATTTTTGGCCACAAACATGAGTTTACTTTTAGCTTCTAGTCGTTTTATCTCTCTAGTCAGTGTGTGTTTCCATAGTGACTTTGTGTTTGACATCATAGTTCCAAACTAGGTAGCAAATAAAAACACATGATTGCATCCAAGCAGTGTGCGGCAGTGCTTTGTTTCTGACTAGCTGTCAATTCTGAATCAGCAGAAATTAAGAACAAAGCGCCTATGTGGTTTTCATAAAACATGGAATTCAACTCTTTTTTTAGGAATGGAGGTTTTGAAAGATATCCCCCTGAAAAGCCATACACACAAAACCACTCCAAAAGAGCAGCAGCAGCGAAATTATAAGTAGGGCTACCTTCATATCAGCTTTTTCTTAATTAGAAGATATTGCACATTTCTTCCACATAGAAAACTCTGCACACTACCATATTTTCTGGCAGAATTTCATCAGATTCAGTAGAATTATTGAAAAACTTCTTGTCACTTCTGTCACACCAGAAGATTCTGGCTCCACTGAATCATTGGGAATAATAGGTTTCAAAACCTATAAAATTCTTTCAAACACCATTCTGTGGATTTGCAAGGAAGTACGTAGGTCAAATGCCTAATAATATTTCTAAGTGGATTATTTATGGAATTTTATGTATCTTTGCAGTTTATATGGCATATCATATTTTAATATCTTTACATGCAGATTAAAGGAAATAATTTATTTTGGGAGTTTCTTGAAAAGATTAAGAAAAAGAGAGCTAAAGATTGATTCAAAACAACACAACGTGAATCAATGTTCTGTACTTAAATTCAGGAATAGTTTCAAGCATGACTACTTCATTTGCTACTTTATCTCAAAGGAAGGATTTGTATTTATTTAAGAGGTTATAAATTAAGATTAAAATAATGCTTAATTTTCTCTGATCAGGCTGTCTTTAAGCCAGTATATCATTTGGTCAAGAGTAATTTTCTTCTATCCTTTAGAAATAGATTAAACCATCATTAACCAGTATTTCAAAACATAGCAGAAGACAGACATTTATTATAAATCAGATTATTCTTGTCTACTTCACAAGAAAACAGCTGCAGCGTAGATCCTTATCTGGTTTTTAGTGAACATTTATCAAAAGCAGCATCAGTTTGGTTTCATATAACACTAACTTGCATTAGATTATTAAAATTAAAATGAATGTTACAGTTACACTTAAGCTCAATAAGAGGATGAGATGTGTTTAATTTAAGGATTTTTGTCACACATTTGTGTCACTGAAACTGGACTTTATACTTTCTTAAACTCCCCATGAAATAACCTGCTTTGAAACAAAGAAGGTAAAAAGAAATAAAATTCATGCAGGCCTTGTACGCATTTCCCAAGACTCAGCCATTCACTCTATTAAATTTCTTTCTAAGTTGGGGTTGTTCCAGCCAAATAATTTCCCTGCTGGAATTGTATCTATTTGAGAAAATAATTTTGCAGAGCAACATTTTTCTACACCATTATCAAGACAGTTACTTTGAAAGGCAATTCTCAAAATACAACTACCTTACATTAGTGGAACTCAGGCTGGTAGGTAAGAGGCAGTGTATGGAGATGTTTATCTGAAGTGAAAGCTGGGTTACATCTAGTGGAATCTGCTTTTAACCCCTGTTATATACCCAGAAATATACTCCGAGCAAAACTCTCTTTCAAGCAACCAGGAGTAGAACAAGCCCAGGAACACCATCTCTGAGTTAGAAGTACTGGAATGGGTTTGTAACTTTTTATGAATAAAAGTTTTATAAGCTATCTTCATCACATTTGCACCTAAAAAACGTCTGTGAAAACAGTTATTCTTACATGCAACTTTACTTCTGGCAACCTAAAACCTCTCACTGTGGAAGATAAGCACTTATTGTTGCAAAGTACAGTAGCATCTGCTGTCTCAGGCGGTGGGCAAGGTGGAGAGTTGATATTGCTTTGCCCTCACACTATCATCCAAAATACCAGGATGGTATTCTCTCTTTTGAAAAGAGAAGATGCTAGACAAAAATTACATTCTGCATTCATATCCATGCTCATCTAGCCATCAAAAAATTACGTTAATTTGAAATTCTATCATCTAAAATGATTGCCCTCTGACCCATGTATACATATACATTCATTCTGAACTCATACAGGCTGATTGATTGAGGCACCAGTAGAAAAGAAGGTTTGAGTCATTCTATAAAAATATAACCCAAACTAAATATATATATATATTTGAAAGCCTGTGAAAAACGTTAGCTAAAAATAGTATTGAGTGGTAGAAATGTCTCTTTTTGAAAGCTGAAAATCTCAGTGATCTGGGTCTGCTTCTATATATGTTTTTTGTAGTGCACATTTATTTTAAAATTTCAATTGTTAGTTAAAATTCCTAGACTCTAGACTAAAATGAATGTTTTCCACACAGTTTTCAGAGCTAGAAAGGAAAAGGCACTTTCACTCTTTTGAACAATATTAGCAACTGAAATAGTGAGGTTTTTAATATTTACTGGGTAGAGAAGACATACTTGCTATGTCTAATACTCTCCATGTTTCTCTACTAGTTATTCTCCAGCAATGAAATAACACAATAACCTACCACAAAAGACATTCTAGAAATAAAACCTGTAGTTCATGAAAGAAGTCATATAAAAAATTACTCAATTACCTGTACTTCAAAGGTAGACATGCTCCTTTGTAATAATAGGATTGGGGGGGGTGAGGAGGGGGAAGATGATGTTGAAAAGTATTTTTGTCACTAGTTTACAATTCAAGAGCTTGACAAAATAAATATGCTTGTTTACTGCAAACAGTATCAGAATAAGAATGCATTTAATTATTTATTGCCCTGTTATGAGTAACTGGATTTATGGGTTTCAGAGTTAATTGTCATGCCATCATTTAGTAATCTTCATTGGCTTTCCGAGCTAACTTTAGAAGCTTGTGTAATTATTTTGGTTTCATCAGCAAGCAGCAAATATTTCCTCAGTTAATTACCACTTGTGTTCCTAAACAAGGAGCAGAAAGTACACACACAATATTTTACAAATAGAAGCTCAATTTAAACCAGTTCTTAGCTACCTCCATGCCTCATAGTGCTGCTACAACCCTCTTCATGGCCATCAATGCTCCCACACTCTTTTCAGTACTCATGCTGTGTTTCCTTGTAAGAAGACAGACCAATGACCTATACCTCTTTTAGAAAACAATTAAGAGAAATCACTAGGCCAAGCTTTTTGTTTGTGTCTGTGATTGAATCACCATTTCCCATCTGTTTCCAATTAATTAATTGATAAATAAATGCTAGTTGGAGGAGCCCATTGGTTATTCAGTGATTCCAGTAGCAACCATTCTGAGTAAAGGTATGAAAAGGACTAATAACAATTAGCAATTGCAGTTAGTAGTACGGCAGAGTGATTGGGTAGTAGTTGGAGAGGTTTTGTGAAATGAAACATGAAGACATTATTTCCATAAGTGTTCACTGAGAGGGAGGTGACAATGCCCCAGCTCCTTGTAAGGACTAATCAATGACCAATTTTCACAGAATTAGCTGCAGAAAAGATGGGGAATCAGACTGCTAAAATCTTCATGTTCTACAAAGCAATTAAGTTTGAAGATAATGTTAAGGTAGGTTCTCTCCTCTATCTTAATTTCAGAGCACTTCATTTTGTTGTCTACTTCTAACTGGTTTGGCTGAGTAACTTCTGGAATCTTAGTCTGACTCTCTTTAGAAGTTTCTCTGCAATAGGTTTCCTGGCAAATGACACCCCTTTTACTGTAGTCTTTAAAGTTCTTTTATTTATTCTCAATATAACTGCTGAGACATTACAGATGTCACTGTTTCTTACAAATTTCCCTTTTCATAATGTAAACTTCAGACAGTTTTTGTGCCTTATTCCAGACTGATTTCCCAACTTTTTTTGTTTTCTGAAATTTCAAATCTATTATTTACTCAAGTATCTAGGTGTTTCAGTTCAATTGTTTTTGGCAGCTTGTTATTTAAACTTATTTAGGTTTACTTTTCCAAAAATCTTATTTTGAGTTACACAACTAGTTTTGTTTGCTATTTAACTTCAAATAAACCTGCTTGTGATAATTTTTTTTTTTCAAGGTTATATTGTATCATTGATCATATGTAATTTCCTAATTTCTTTCCAAAGGTAGAGTGCAAATACTATCATCTGTTATGGCTGATTTAGAGACTGCTCAATACAGAAAACTTTTAACTAAAGTACTTGAGAATTACTGGACACTAGCACTACTCTTTGTGTTTATTTATCAAACCATATGTGGGAAGTGAATACGTTGCATAGTGATGCTATTGTTGATAGTATATGCCACCCTGATCCTCATAGACTCCAAATCAAAGCCTACAGCCGGTCAATAACACCTTGAAATAGAACCAAGTAACATTATCCAGTAAGACTATGTAAGTGACATAAATAGAAACATTTTATATAGCATAAGAAGTTACTTGCTGCATAGATCAAAGAACTGTGTATTTTTTTCATCATAAGTTATATAGAATTTAATATACCTCTTTAAGGAAACTCAATCAGCACAGCCATAGTAAGAAGTCTATCCGCTTAAGTTCAAGCCCATTGAGCAGAACTACAGAACTGGAGGACAGCAGGTACAAAAAGGATCCTTGCTTCCTTGAGTATTTCACTGGATATTTCCAGTGCAATCTTATAATTATCATGTTCAATCACATGACTGACGCTGTTATGGCTGTTATTTGTTATTGCAAGGTGATCAGAGTGGTAGCCCTTAATCATACCAGTGATCAATGCTACCTGGATATTATCATTTTTGTTCACTGCAAAGTGGTTTTCAGCTTACAGCTGAAAATGTTATTGATATTTATGGATACAGTACTGTTTTGGCTTGGTGGGTTTTAAAATATTATTCAATTATCTTACCTCTCGTTGTATCTCTCAACAATAACATAGTTGTAGTGGGTACATAGTATTTATGTGGGAGCAAGGTTACCTATTCCTTTTTCTTGAAAATACTTTGATCATGCCAGTTTCCCAGTATTTGACAAAGCAACTCTTATCAAAATAGAGTGACTTTCCTTTATTAGCTTTCAACTTGACTGTTATAGTCATGAAAGTGATTCATCACAATTCAAGGCAAAATAAATTTACCATGACTTCCTTGATTATGATTGGATATTAGAAAATAACACTGGAGTTTTCACAACCTCTTTAAATAAATCAGACCGTGTTTGGGCAAAATATTTCTGCTTAAACGTTTTAACTTTCAATGCAGGAAAAGTATCTTAATAAATTGGTTGTATACCTCAATACACCTGTTAAAAAAGGTGTACTGGATTTCAGTTTTACACACAAAATCAGATGTGCTTTCAAGTTATTTGGGTTTCTCTGGTGGTAACCGCTGTGGCTTATTTTTCTTTTTTTTTTCTTTTCCAGCCATCCATATTTTTCCATCTGATCATCTGTAGATGTGTATAAATTTATCAATTTTTAATTTTCTCAACATGTAACAGTATCCTTTTGTAATTTAAAGCATCTACGTAGAAAAATAGGTTTTATAAGATTAATTTGCAGGTGATTTTCACAGTGCAAAAATCTTTCTTCTAATACAAAAGTAAGTTTACACTGTTGGATGGGTAGAAATAGCTAGGAGAAACAGGTCTCACAAGTTTGTAAGTAGCTTTATACATTGTGATATTCCACAGCAAGCTTATTTGCAGATCTCATTTCACATGCACGTGAGGAAGTGGCTGGAGGATTGTGTTCTACCTGTCATTGTTAGTGTAAATTGCCTTTGTAAATCAGATAATTTGCTCCCTTCAGAAAGCAATAACTATTATCCAAATGTTTTCTAATTAATGTCAAAACTTCTCGTTGTTAAAATAAGGTACAGGGCAAGGGATCACTTAACTAACCAGCACAGTGGGAATAATAAAGTCAGTGATACTAAAATGTCACTCAATACAGTTCCAATGCCCTTCAGACTCATTTGAAAGGCAGTCATCTCTGTTGCTTTAGCAATACAGAATTCTAGCCAGGTTCTTTGTGACCAGAAATAGACTATTCAGTGTCACCCTCTGCAGAGAGAGCAATGAAAAAATATGTGCTATACAATATTTTATTTCAAATCTAATATAATATTACAGCCATTAAAAATAGCGTACACAATAGCTGTGTGTATGTCAAAAACTTTGCCAAATAATGTGTCATCTTAAAGAAAATGTAATCCAGAATCTGAATTTTTTTGTGTATGTTTTCTATTAAGCATCAAACACTGGTAAATTCTTTTTTTTTTTTTGTGGGTGGGGTTACTTTTTTTTTTATTTGAAAGCAAACACTTTGTTTTAGCAGCAGGTGCAAAACATTGTAAAATAGGTGAAATCAAAAGGAATTTATAAATTGTATTTTTGTGTCAGTAAAAGCAGTGGAGAACTCCATTTAGATATAGTGATTTATTTATAATCTATTTCAACTGTTCATTATTTAATTTTTTTATTATGTTGCTGATTTGTACCTTAATAAGCTGCAGAGAAAAGAGAACAGTTGAGTTGCGTTATCCTAGGAAATTGTATTATGACACATGCCGTATATTTAAAGTAAAGTTTGCTTGTATACCAGTGACCCTGACTTTGAATAAACAGTAGCCAGGGTTTGAAGACGAATGCTGGTTGTGGTATTTTATTACTGCATTGTTTTTCTACACTGTGACAAAAGAAAAACAAGACGTGGCCTAAAAGGTAAGATATTTCATGGTTAATAAAGGAGTACACATTTCTGAGGAGCAAACTAAAGAGGCAAAAAGAAGGAAGTGTATTTAGAAAAAAAGAGGAACTGTTACAAGAAGCTATTTAAAAAAACCTGCAGAAATCTTCTGTCTCTGATCAAATGAATAAGATCAAGCCAAGACCAAGAGACGTCAATTACTATTTTGATTCAGATTTTTTTTTCTACAGTGTAGAAGAGAACTCTTTTCAGGGCCAACATATATTTCAGTTTCCTTTTTTTAGCTTTTAGTAATAAATATGTTCACAAATGAGAATGGTTTTACTTACATTTGTAGAAATATATAAACTGCATGGAATGCAATGCTATCTTACTAAGATTTGTGTACTTTAATTACTGAATACTTAAGCACAGCCTGCACTCTTGTCCTCACACAAATAAAATTGTTCATGAGATAGTTTCCTTTGCAGTACTCTACAAAGGCTATCAATCTCAATATATTTAGAATGCAAGAACATAAAGTTTTGTTGTAGATTTTAAATAGTTTGTGATTTATCCTCTCCAAGCTTATTTCTGTTTATGAAAGTGAGCTGAATTGTAATGTTTTAAGACCATCTTGAAATTAACAGCAGTTATTCTTAAGGCTAGAATGATTTACTCTTAGTAATTATTCTAATAATATCTTGCATACTAACAGATATAAATTAGTCTCCTTTGATTTCTTTCATCACAATTTTAGTACAGCCATAAAACAAAGCAGTACTGAGTGTAACAGGCCTATGAAAGAAAGACTACCAAAACCACAAGTTTCTTTCATAAAATGTACCAGAAGACCTCTAGTTGGAGCATAAAAACCTTCTTTCCTTCTAAATTGAAATAATCTATGCTGCTTGTATCTTGGACCCCCTCAATTCAAAATGTAGGATTAGGTATTCTACTTAAAATTTCATAAGCACTCCTGTTTTGGAAAACAATCTTACAAGATTCTGCTAAAGCACGTTCCATTATAGTTAGATGATATGAAATACCTGCTAAAATGAGTATATTTTGCATTTTTAAATCTGTCTGTTAATCCACTGATTATTTTGCAATTTATCCTTTTCAAAGTTTGAAATTCTCAATCTGTATTTTGAGGTTAATTGACACTCCCTTTAGCACAACAAGGAGCTGTTTAAATCCTCAGTTGCTCAGCATGTCTCTAGATATGATCACTTGAACAAAGTTTTTGTTTTGTGTAATCATTGTTAATACTCCTAGCATACAGTTCTCATGCCCTCTTACAGTTTCAAAAGGAGATGGGTTGCTCAGAGAGCAGTATTCCGCCTTTGGAGGTGGTATGAAAACACTCTGGAGGTCCAAGTGTTGTGAAAGTCTTCAGCCCATTAGGTCTAACGTTGTTCAGACACCTGATCATTTCTGTGTTTGAAAGACTTATTTCCACCACACCTCTCAAAAGTTCAAAGACACAGGAATACAATCCTAAGCAAAAAATCACCAAAGCAATGAGAATACAAACCCTTTGAACCATTTGCTATGAAGGGAAATCTGTAATCACCTCCTCAAAGACATTAACAGTATCTGTAGAAGTACTTTGTACATGAAATAATCCCAAAAGATCCAAGTATAGTCAGGCATCAGGCTTTTTCTTATAACAGAGATGGCACTGATTTGTTGAGGGTTATTTTGTAGGTTTGGATTTCTTTGGTTTGGTTTTTGGTTTGTTTGGGTATTTTCTTGTTTTGTTTTGGGGTGAGGGGCTTGTTTTGTTGCTTTTTCCTGAGGTCATGGGATTTAATTAATCATGGTGTTTCTAATCTGATTTTAAAATGTTTCTGGATATTTTCATAATTCAGTGCAGAGATTTGCTTGATGTAACATAATTTTCCCACTTCCTTATGGAAGTGCAAAAGTAATGTATTAACTATTTCTTTAACTATTTACTTTTGTGTCTAGTTGATCTTATTCCTTATTCACTTCTTTCCCAGGTGTCAGAAGTACCACCTTTTAATGGGTTTTAGAACCTAGTGAAAGTTATGTATGCTCCAGTAAAGCTGTGTTGTCTCATGCATGAAATGATAAACGTTTGGAGCCACTCAGCAGTAAGAAGTTATTTTTAAGAATCTTTTTAACCTACTCTCCAAATGCTTCATATCAGCGAGGGGATGTTTGATACATTGGTTCTGCTTCAAGAGCCAGGTTAAACTCCAAGTTTTGTGGAAGAATGCATAAGCTTATGGTACTCCTTTGGGTGTGGAAACCGCCTGTCATGCTATAACCTGATGAAAAGGACAAGATGGTGAATGGGTCTCAGGCCAGGGATGCAGCTGCAAAGGCAGACCACAACAGAAAGCATGAGGAAGGAGTCATACCTGAGGGTGTCTCTTACTGAAATGTATAAGATTGGCCAGTTCAGTAGGTCTTCAAGCCCTACACAGATCTGAAGCTTGTGTCAGGCTAACTGCTGGAGAATTTTATGCTGACATGCTAGCTCAGAGTAGTGAATTCTTTGGACCAATCATGTTTCATGTTTTACAGTGAGATGACATAACTAACAAATGGAGCAAATTAAAAATTCATTGGCAAGGCGTAGCTTTGCATAGTGGACAAATCATTAATTAAATAAAAAGGTTTCTTCAATGATTCTAAAGACTTTCAATGCCAGTCATTAAGTGATGAGTCCTGTGACAAGTAGACTACATATAACTATAAAACTTCAAAACAACTTTGGTCTGAATTTTGCGCAGCAAAACAATTTCTCTTTCATCAGTATTAATAAACCAAAGGGATTAGCCTTGTATATCCAGTATCTGTAGGGGGTCTATAAGGATGCTGAGGAAGGACTCTTCATTAGGGACTGTAGTGGATAGGACAAGGAGTAACGGGTTCAAACTTAAACAGGGGAAGTTTAGACTGGGTATAAGGAAGAAGTGCTTTACTGTCAGGTTTGTAAGTCACTGGAATGGGTTGCCCAAGGAACCTGTGAATGCTCCATCCCTGGAGGTGTTCAAGACCAGTTTGGACAGAGCCTTGGGTGACATCGTTTGGTGTGAGGTGTCACTGCCCATGTCAGGGGTTGTGGAACTAGATGATCTTAAGGTCCTTTCCAACCCTAACTATTCTATGATTTTATGATCATCTCCATCCGGATCTGTTACTGATCATCACTCCATAAATACACTTCGGTTTGAGCATGAGCCCTGTCCGCTTATGTTTTCTTAGCTGGTAGGTTGCACAAAATCAGGTGAAATTTAAGCCAGGCCTTCTAGACACTGCTTCCAGAAATAAAGAGCATCTGTGGGTTCACCTCCAACATAAGAACTGGTTAATAATGTCAATAATATATGTCTATCTTTAGGAACTGTGTATGAATTTATTGTAAAAGAAATGAAGCACACTTTTACAGTTATAAATAATGTATCTGAGTAAAGGTTTAGATTATACTGCTTTGCAAGTATGTGCAACTGTAAAGCTACCAAGACAGAAAGATCATTCACTGTATAAGAAAATTCTTTGTAATTTCTCTTTATAATTCAAGTAAAAAATGATCAAACTACATACAGTACTTAAATGCAATTAATCATGTTTTTCTTCAGATAAAATTGAAATTCCTAACATGAGTAAAATGGGGTTTACCTTTGTGGGCAAGAAGAAACTACCAAATATTGTTATTGTAAAAATTCAATGCACAGGAAAAATACATTATTTAGATCATACTACAGTGGTTAGATAGCTTTTCTTTTTCCTCAAGGCAAAAAACTGCCTTTCTTATGGGGCTATTCAGCCTGGAGAAGAGAAGGCTGAGTGGAGACTTCATAGCAGCCTTCCAATATCTGAAGGGGGCCTGTAGGGATGCTGGGGATAGACTATTCATTAGGGACTGTAGTGATAGGACAAGGGGTAATGGGTTCAGACTTAAACAGGGAAAGTTTACATTGGATATGAGGAAGAAATTCTTTACTGTGTGGGTGGTGAGGCACTGGAATGTGTTGCCCAGGGAAGCTGTGAATGCTCCATTGCTGGCGGTGTTCAAGGCCAGGTTGGACATAGCCTTGGGTGGCATGGTTTAGTGCGAGGTGTCCCTGCCCATGGCAGGGATGTTGGAACCAGATGATCTTAAGGTGCTTTCCAGCCCTAACTATTCTATGGTTCTATTATCTGTTATGTCTCCTTTTCTTTAGGCCAGGTTTCTAAATATAAAGGAATTAAACTTAAGTAGATGCCTCTAATTTAATTGTCTGATATCAAGTTGTGCTGTGTTAGGAACTTTGACAGCATGTATAAGCCCTTGTTAAACCAAACATGCATCACCTACTCTTCTCACCCTCCCCTCCTATAAAGTCTGCCTACCCTTTAGCATGATCTTTCCTTTGACTACTTCACTGATGTTCCGAACATTGCAGGAGGTTGTCAAAATGCAAAATTACTGTTCTGTGAAAGTTCTGGTTTTATTTTAATATGGTTTTTATCTGAACTGGCATGCAATTGTCTTTTCACCTCTTGGGCTTACTATTTCAAAAAGTTAACGTTAAACTACAATATGGGAGATGTGGATTTGTGAATAAATACTGTGTTTAGCAGCAGCGCCTCAGCAGCTTAATGAGTAAAGATAAAACAATGACTTGTCCTGTCAAGAATAAGTTGACCTGTGGATTTGTCCTAATGCAGAAGAATATTGAAAGCAGGAGCCTGTTTTCTTCTATTTCCTAGAAACAAAACCACAAAATTGTATTTGTTGCCACAGTGCAGGACTTTCCAATTCTCCACTGAAGTAACCCTGGAGTCCAAGAACCAGTGAAAATTTTATTCATAAGTTATTAAAAATATAGCCGACTGAAAAATCCATTTAACTGGAAAATGAGTACCAAGTAATTAAAATTTGTTAAGAATTTAGTAATCAGGCCTCATGATACTTCACTAAAGCAACCACTGGACTCTATAGATGCTTTAAACAACAGGATATCTGGAGAATGTGAATGTAAAAATACTCTACACTTGTGTCAGTGTTGGCCTGAGTTAATTGCGGTCTGCAACAGACCTCTGTGCTCATATCCTTCAAAAAGGCATGAGCGTTTTCTCTCAAGATCAGACTGAATGAGTCAAATTGCTACCCACTGAATCTGTTGGACTGACTCAGGAAACACCTACCAAAACCATTTGTGGGGTACAGGTGCACAAGGAAAATATTCTGTCAAGGAAGAACCAGGAAAAAAATAAAACAATACAGAGATCATGTGGAAGGACCCCTACCTAGTAGTTGCAGAAGAGATTAAGAACTAGAGAAATAGTATACATTTATCTGAAACTAAGCCTCTGCTTAGTAATCAGATTAAGTTGCATTTGGAAGAGAACCTGTTCTTAACTATGTGCAGCAACCTAAAGTTCCTCTGCCAAAAGTGATTAAAACAGAGTAGTTTTTCAAACAAAATAGAGCGTAATGGAGCGATTACATATGGAAAATGAAAGAAAACACTGTGCCAATAATGTTAGCTATAACCATGATTTCAGAATATAATGTTCATGAGATAGGTGTTTGCATAAGGGCAACATTCTGCAAGGCTGAAAATGGACCCAAGTTGGGAGTAAATAATTTCTTTGAAAAGAAATCTGAGCTACAATTAAAATTTTGACATTCTAGACTTATACAGAAGTGAATATGGATATTTTGTTGTGTGTCTGTTCCTTAGAAATGGAGCGTACAAGGGAAGTCAAAGAAGATAAATTCCATCCTTTTCTGTGAAAAGTCAATTTGGAAATGAGAAAGAGACTACCAAGTGATATAGGCTGGCAAGCACAGTCAAGAAGTCACAAGAAGGAATACTTCAAATACTTGTAATGATATAAGTATCTAAAGCTGGTAAGAATATGTTCACTTTTGAAATTTTAACATAAGGAATTTTAAACCTTTCTGAAAAAGTTGTCATTAGACAACTTTTATGCGAAATTTTATGTGAAATATGTGAAAGCAGCAATACCAAATTACATGCTTGATTGCTGGCATTTACTTTTTAAAAAAGTATTTCTGACAATGTATTTATTACGCTAAGTGATATACCAAATGAGAGAGTTTTTATTAAAAAAAAATGCATTATTGTAACAACTGCAGAGGAAATTATTTGCATAAAAAATCTAAACCGATATTTGTTTGTGCTTCAGTTTCTCAAATTTATATGGTGATTCATTTTCAGCTTAGCTCACTGTTCTACTTCATTAATAATTAGAGAAAAATGACATCAGAAAAATAATTTTTGTTTTATTTTGCCTGAAAAATGAGTATTTCCTACAGACTCTTGACAAAGACTGAATAGAAATCCACAACCTCATTTCCTATTTTTTTTTTTTGGATGGAGTCACACTTAAGATGCATCTTATGTTCTCTTGCCTCTGGAATGATTTGGCTGGAGTAGTGATGGATGATGATACCACAAATTTTGTGAAGCTGAGAGTTGCCCCATTCCACAAAAGATATCAAATGCACTTAGTAAGCTGACAGCTACGGAGGCTTTTTAGACATACAGAACCAAAACAATCTGCAGTGTCTTTGAACTTTCAAATGTGAGGGATTTACAAGTGATTAAAAAAGTCCTATTGCATATGCCTATATGTGTAAAAAATATATATGTACACCTCGCTAAAAAATGGTACATATTTCCATCTATAATAATTGCAAGAATATTTCTCTCCCTCTCCCTCCTCTCCCTCTCCCTCCTCTCCCTCTCCCTCCTCTCCCTCCTCTCCCTCTCCCTCCTCTCCCTCTCCCTCCTCTCCCTCTCCCTCCTCTCCCTCTCCCTC
>JAOEHY010005240.1:0-14739 GCA_025447955.1 Psilopsiagon aurifrons | reverse complement strand
GGGGAGGGGAGACTCCAGAGAATGTGGTTTTTCTGAGTTCCAGCTGAGCTTAAACCACAACAGCATATTATAATTACTCCTCAAGCTTGAAAAGAAATAGTTTCAAGTTTTCCAAAGTGGTTGGGCACCTGAAGAGAATGCCTACTAATATGTCTCACTGTCAGTAATTGAGTTTTTCCAGAGGTATCACTAAGCATTTCTTTGCACACTGGGCTCCTAACAAAGTGATACTCCTGCATGTAAGCTTTTTCCTCAGGTATTATACAACCAGTTCGTTTCCAAAATGAAGTATCACAAATATGCCACATCCATCACTTTCATAATAACTTACTAAGATCTAACACAATGAATTAAAATCCCAATCATACTTATAACAGCATGCAATACCTAAATAGTGTTTCCTTTTCACAAAGATCATCCAAAATACATTACAAGACACGGTACACGTTATCTACAAAAGAGTTTTTTTACTCAGTGTACTGCAGAGAAATGTATGACAGAACTGTCCAACACGGCACAGTTACAAAGGGTTTAGATGTCTTTCCACAGAGTATTTTTAAATGTACAGACTGAAGTACAGTACTGCACTCTATTGGATGTACTTTTATAACTGTTAGTACCGCATCATGAAATCTGAGCAACTACACTGGCACTTTAATGCTTGTAGCAATGCATTTCATTCTGGGTTTTGATGTATTTTGCTCAGTCTTGCAGTCTTATGGTAAAAACTGAATTGTTAATACCCACTAAGGAATTCAAAGAAATACTATAAATTTTCTTGAATGACAGAAGAGGCTTTAAAAAAAGTTCAGTGATGTTCACATCACTTTCTAAACTTTTCAGCTTCAAAGTACATCTAATTGAAACATGGTGTGTTGCACCTTGATTATGACAACACCTAAATATATCCAAGTATGTCTTAACATATCCATATTCTGGCCTAAAAGTTAAGCAAGTGACACATTCCAACGAATCACGTTTCTGCTGCTGCTGCTGTACCTACATATGAGGCACTGTTTGCTGAAGGAACCCAAATCACCTAATCTCTCTAGAAAACTTGGGTAATATCACTTCCATCCCAAATTCATCTAGTATTTCAGAGGGACAGAGAACCCCACTTCATGCTGATCTCTTTTTGAATTAGGTGGGGAAGGGAGTGGACACTCCGATAACAAACAGTTTACTAGAAAAAATCCAGAGGACTAGGAAAAACTGAGTCTGATCTAACAGTACTTCCTGTTTTCCTCAAATACATTGAACTGGCTCTGCGTCCTTCAGCTACTGGCACAAACTAGCTAATCAAGCAACACTGCAACAGGGGTTTCAGTCTAAGTCAGAATCTCAGCATAAGAAAAAGCATATTTACTACTGTTTGTGATTTCAAGCATACAAGCAATCAGGGTGAAAATACGTTTACCCCAGATTTTATTTTTTTTTCCTCATAAAAAAGGTGGTTGTTTTCGCTATATCAGAACTTACTGCCATTTTGGAGGGGATTGTTTTTCTTCTAAGTTCAATTTAAAAATGCATTCCGATCTTTTGCTCTGTCACAGAATGTAGAAGACTAATCAGTCTCAGGTTGGTAGGTATTCTTCATGTTTTAGTTTTCACTCTTTTCCCAAATATCACACCTTTTCTAAAGCTAGCTTCATCACTTTCTACAAGGTTACTGGAAAAAAATCTACCTTCTTCCAAAATTGCCTATACTTGCAATAGCTTTTGAAAAGCAAAAGGTACATGAGACAAGATTTAAAAAGCGGTTCTTAAAAATCACATGACTATTCAGGGGGAAGGTAGAAGGATAAGTCAGAGCCTTACAGAAACTTGTGTCTAGCATTTATTTATTTTTAAGGCTATCTGAGACATAATGGGAAAAGTCAAAGTTTGTCAGAGAGTAGCTTTACCCTTTTCAACCAGGCTGCCCATCAGACTTACATAAGCTAACCACTGTCAAACAACGGTGAAATGATTAAAGGTAAGAGGCTGATCAATAGAATTTGGGGTATATACAAAGCAGAAACTCTATTATTATTTGTAGATCTTCATACAACTGTTCTTATGAGAATTTTCTTAATGCTTCCCAGCTTATAAATCAAGATTAAGTATGCATCCCTGGATTCACAAACCTTCATCTTCCTGAAAATGCTCATGACCTTTCCAGGCATAAAAGACCTGGAGCATTGAAAAGCCATGTGACTGCAAGGGCAGCTGGACTATTAAGAATTAGATTCAGTAAATAATGAAAGCTTCCTCTCTCTAAAGTTAAAACCTAAAAACAGAGGCTAGATACCTATCCCAAGAAGATTTCAGAAAACACAGGACCTGAAAACCAGTCCCCACTGAAAGTAATCACAATACAGAAGCACTTCAAGCCACTATACACACATTTAAAACACCTTGATCAACATGTCCACAGTTGCAAATTGTTAAAACACCTTTTACTGCCAGTTGGCACAACCAAATAATAAAAGCGGTGAAAGATATAGTTATTTGTTACTGAGGCTGACAATAGGACAGAAGGAGCTGGGATGAACACGGAGATTTAACTGAGGAACTGTCTTCAGGCATAGTGTGATTCTTCTTCTCTGACACATTTAAGCTGGTCTTGGGACAATGAAAAGCATTTATGACTAGTCTTTTCTCTCCAATGAATAAGAACACTTTGATACTATTGCTTTGTATTACAATAGTGCCTAGGAAGAAGGATTTCCTTTTGCTTTAGAAAAGGAAGAATCTCTTTGTGAATGAGAGTTTAAGACCTTGCTCTTGAATTGGGATGCCTATAGAAAAAGGTACTATAAGATGCAGTTTCACACTGAATGCTGCGCAACTGATGACAGGAGATCATGAAGATGGAAGTAGATAGTAGAAAGAAAATCTAATTAAGTCAATTCAACCACATTTGATTATTTCTAGTATCTAAATATTTTTCAGGACTGTAACTAAATATATACATACCACATATCCTCAGCAGCTGTCAACTATCTTTTCCTTAATTGACAGTTTTCTATAAATGCAGAGGCTGGGACAAATCTAAAGGATGGTTTATAAAAACTTTGGTGAAATAGCTCAGTTGACCATTTTAGGGAGAAAATTCCTCCTGTATCGCATACACAAGGTCACAAAACTCTAACTGTATTAACATCAGCCCTTGAGAAAGAAGAAAAAATTTAATTTTTTTTTGCTTATGGGCTAATGAAGAGAAAAAGATTTTCTTGAAGAACTTCATAAGAAATTCACAAAGTGCTACAGCATAGCACAGGTGGAAGCACAACCTAGAGATCCCTCACAATGAAGGATTCTGAGCAAGATCATAGAATTTAGTAAAAGATCATTCTCAACAGTCCATAAGCAAGAAACATGGGGAGGAGAAAAACGATTTTACAACTCAAGAGGAAAACTTTGACAGTGCCTTGTTGAGGGATATGCTTGTGTCAGAAGGAAAATGGCACAATTAAAAGCTGAACAGTCAAATGGGGAAAGCATTTCCAGAAAGGAAAGTCCTCAAAGGAATATGCGTAACAGGAAGCTATGCCAGCTGCCTTGGGATCCGTGGACAACTATCTGTCATAACTAGAAGCAGAATAACTACAAGCAATCTCTTAAAAATATTAATATTAAGAAACACATTAATTAACAATATGAAAGCTCATGAGACTGAGCCTTTCCCATTGCCTCAGAGCTAGAATTGGCCTGTTATAAAGCAAGAACTGTCATTTGGATTACAGATGGCAAATAACTGACAGAAGCAGGCTTCAGGCATGGTTTTTTCATCTTTACCATGCTGCCTTACACTAATTTAACTTAGTGTTTACATTTTCTCTTCACTTTACAATGATGCTGTAGATAGCTGCACTGTTCCACACAGTCTGAACTGTCATACGCTATGAGATTATTCTCTTTTTCTCTTGCAACTAGGTGCTCAAAATGTAGCATTCTGAACCTGACCAAAATGAAAAACTTGTGTTTTAGTATGTCTACAGGAAAAGGCATCACCTCTGGAGATTATTATTTGACATCCTGTTTAATATAACAACAGTAGCACTATTGCTCCTGAGGAGATCATTATCCTATTTTGCTATATTTGAGAGGAGCGTCTTACTCAAATCAACATCAGCATGTCCCTTCATGACTGTTTTGAACAAATTTTATTATCCAGACAAAGCGATTCTTTTCCGCTGTCAAAATGGTAAGTACATTAAAATAATCATGCAGTTAAGTGCCTCTGTCCATGGTAGCATTTTTTAAAAGCGCTTATAATCAGGAGATGCTGATTCAGTAATTTAGACATCAGAAAATAATTAAAACCAACAAATGGATACATAAAAAAAATCAGAATTATTCAAGATGTTAAGATAAAACACCACTTATTATCTTACGAAGTTAATAGGAGCTGCCGCAAAGGGTTTGGACAGTCTTTGGCTCAAACGAGGAAGCCAGACAGATTTGCCTTCAGGCCCAAGAGAACTGAAATCTCTGGCATGAGCTCCACTGCCTTGTCACTTCCATTCATGGGCAGCAAAGTCAGTATTTTAGAGGGTAATTTGTTTGTTTAAAAGGAAATAAAGCCCATCATAAACTGTCATAGAACATTATAAAAATAGGGAATATTTCTGAACTATAAAGACTGCCGATTTAGATCTCTTCTCCTTTTCCCCTCCCAGGAATAAATTTGTTCCTGCAACTTTTATTCCTATGAAAGTAACATTTGCAAATGCTCACTGAAGTCAAGCCAATCTAGCTCTTATGGGTCATACTGTAAGCTCCTTATTCAGATTGCAAAACAGTTGTGCAAGTCTTTCAGATGACAAAAAATGAGCTAGTTTACATAACTGCTCATCAGTGTGAATAATGACAGTAATGAGGCCATAAACTGGAACAGTGTGGGGACTTGCACACATCAGCTCCTTTTTTTTTTTTACTTATTTTCAATTGGAAGTACAGCAAAATAAAAATATTTGGCATCATGGAAGCTGAACTTGATGCTGCTGGATTATTTTCAGCTAGAGCGAGTAGATGCAATTTGATGCTACTTAGTGTATTATAGAAAATATTTACTTTCTGTTTTTTCTTCCTTCATTTTGCAAAGCTATGCAATCTGACATGCACACCACCAATCTTTGCCACTTCTATCTATACAGATGTCCTTTATTCTACCTGTCTTTCTTCATCTGTGTTTCCGCTGTTTAAAGACAGTGTTATCTGAATGTTTCAAATAATAGAACCATGCAGTTAACTAGAAATACAAACACACACAAAAATTTCATTTGTCTTTTCTTCTGTGTTATCCAGTCTTATCCTACAAATAAACCTGAACCTTCATTCTTAAAACTGCCAGCTAACATTTTAAACAACATATGGAAATCACAAATATTCTGCAAAGACTGCAGGAAAGAGAAAAAGAGAGAAACAGTAAAATTCAATCATCTCCAGTAATTTTTTAATGTAATCAATGGGTTTGCAGATGATTCATTAAAAAAAATGATGATATGTGTAATCACTAAATGATATCTATTTGTAATGATGAGGCGGTTTTATTGTAATCTAAAGGCCAGAGTTACAGCTAAGACACATCAAATACAAGGTGTGTAGCTACCTTATTTCTCTGACTTTCCTGGGTTTGGGAAATACCAAACGGGTTTAGAGATAATGAAGGTACCAATTAATTAGAAGACTTATTATTTACCCATTCTTGTGGTTCTGAGTAATATTAAAATATTAATGTCTGAAAACAGTGACAGTTGAATTCTATTGTAATTTTCAAGGGGTTTGGTTCAATTAAAATCACCGAACCATTGAGATGCTCATACAGAAAGTTTGATGTCTGTTTTAAAGCCATTTAGTGTGTTTTGAACACCGATATAGCAACTGAAAGATTTCAAAAGAGTAATTTTCACTGAGAAGCAATAGGCTAATGTGTACAAGAAAAAAATCTAAAGCCAAAACCATTGCCAGTGTGATGTTACTACACTGGGAATTTTCTTGATTATGGCATCTCTCTAGCAGGATCTAACTTTTACAGAATTCACAGAAATCCAGTTAGCAAAGGCATTTTAAAGAAAAATCCATCTTACTGCAAGACTTTTCCAGGCAAAAATCTCTAACTGTAACCTAACGTAGGCAATAAGTCACTATATATGCCATCATTTGGTTTCCTTCCTTACACCTGGCTTTCTTCTTCTTTTCCTACACATCCATACTAGTTCATCTTGTGAACTCTAGTGTCTCAAAGCATTTTAAACCAGTGAACAAAGGGAATAAATTCAGGAAGAATGAAGGAAGGAAAAAGAAACCTCTGACCTGGTAGTACCAAAGAAATAAACAAACAAAAAAAAGACACTAAGATGAAAACAAAATAGTGCCATGGATTTACATATGGGGTTTTGATGGAAACTAGGGCTGGGTTTTAAATCAAAACTCACCATCTCAAAACCACTTCTTTTCATCCGCCTGCAGGACTTGAGGTAAGTACGTATGCGTTTTCTGGCACGCTCTTGATACTCAGGGAATTGTCGCCTGCATGAGTCAATGATAGCCTGGATCTTTTCTTTGGGCTGCTTAGAGATTGGGACCATTCGGTCCAAGTTTTCATCTACAAACAGCCTGACAAACATCTGTTGGCAAGAGGGAGACAGAGGAGATGGGTTTGGAGGGCGGCTCTCTTCTCTTCCTAGCTTCCTGTCTTGATTACTGATAGGAAGACATTTTTTCTATCCACTGAAGAGCTTTGTAATGGGAAGCCAGAAATATTAAGCAAACAGTTCTGTAAAGGGTTATTTCAGGGGGGCTGATTAAAAAAAAAAAAAGACAGGAAAAGAATAGTCTATAGGATACAGAATTTGTGAGATAAACCAGAACAGATCGTGAAAATAGGCACTACTTAAGTTTCATTATTAACAATAAGCTGTGATTGCTAATCATTTTATCGGACTCTCACTTTTTCTTTGTTTGAACAATTGCTTGCGTATTCATGCATAATTACATATATTGGGAAGGCAATAGAGAACAGTTGACCAGTGGATGGTCTTCTAATATACTAGCTGCAGCCCCTTTCCATTCAATGGGTGAACATGCATATACACACATCCACACATACGGGTGCACACACATACATACAGAACAAAGCTTTGTTTTCCTCACTTGGTAAGGATGTCATTCTGCCTTAACAATCTAAATAAAACACAATAAATCTTTCATCTGTTGGCAGGAGTTTAATGTGCATTAAAATAAAAATTAAAGTAAATCCTACAAATTCAGTTAATGTGCCTTTAATATTGTCAAACTTACCCACAAAAAACAAGATCAAAGGAATAGCAGAACTAAACAAGACAATGAGTGCAACAGGACTTACATTAAAAGCTTTCAGTCGCTCAGCTTCTACTCCATCTGATTCATTAACCTTCTCAGGATCTTCCTGCTCATCATGGTCATCTTCATCCTCATCTCCTCGATTCAGAGACAGATCTTCAGCACCTCTGCCTACACTCTCATTCTTCCCAGAGTCATAGCTTGAATAGCTATGTGCAGGGGACTGAAAATAGACAAAAAGGGTATGTTCATAAAAATTCACCATGGAAATAAGGTCTACTCATCAAAAATGCTTTATAAATATTTAAAGAATTCCATTATTTCTTTTTTTTCTTTGTTCAATGCGAAGAGCTCATAATCCTTGCAAAAGCAAACAATTCACAATAATACTAATTTCAGGACTTTAAAAAAATGTGACCAGATGCAAATTCAGAAAATCAATTAACAAATGAATTACATGTAATAATTATAGTTAACATGAGATCTTTGCCATACAGATTTGTTTAAGTATTGCGTGCAGGATTTTCTTAACAAATACCAACTTCTTTGTATTAGCCAATATGTAAATAAGGGGCAGCTGATTTGCACAAAACTGTGAAGGATTAAAAATTACACATTGAAGGCAAAGAGGATTTAAGTAGGAAACACTGATATTCATCCAATCAATATGAAATATTATCCAGAGCGGTGTTCTAGTTTCACTTGCAAAACCTCAGAATGAATTAGAGATGTAGAGGTTTGTTAACATTTTGAATGCTTTTCTGAAAATCATATAATAAAACCATTTTTCTCTTTGCATACCAGTACTCTGAACTTTACCCTAAGCAGAAAATCAGCTTGCTGGATAAAACAGATGACCATCTCATTAAAGAGTATCCATTTGTAGGACCAAAACATTTTCAATTACCAAAAATCAATACTGTGCATTTTCCTTGCAATATCAAGACTTTGGTTACCTGTTTCCTCTGCATACACTTCAAATTGCAGGCCACAAAAAGACTTCAGTTATAAAAAGCCTTCTACAACTTAGCACTTTAAGATCAAAGCTTTCCCCTAATCACACAAAAGTATCAGAGAATAACTTTTCCAGAGCCATCAGATTCACATTTAGGTAATTCAGAGCACTTTTACTTCTATAATATTTTAATCCTGTAATATTTCAGTATCTTCTTCTCTTACTTTAAAGCACACTGTAGTCTATTAACTTCAGAGAGTTCTGAATTAGGTGCAACATGAACTTTACATGCATACTGAGCTTCCTAAAATTGTCTTTCTTTCAGGGTGTTTTCATCAATCACAGAATGTCACTGGACAGTGAGATAGGAGGGAAAGGCCAACAAAACTATTTGTCATTCAGCTATACTTCTTGCTTTATATGCTCACTCCAATGTTTTTCTTTCCCTATTTCAATTTCCATCTTCTGTGGGCCCTCATTTACGCCATCATCCCATAAATTTCCTTGCCTTGCCTTAACAGCGCTGATACTGCAAGCCTTCCTTCTTTATCTATCCTCCCCAGACTATCTTGTCCCAGTATAATTTCCCTGGAATTCTACTTTTTAATCTCTAACACGCCTAACATCAGATCTTTTTGCCTCTCTCATCCCTCTGAGTCTCTCTGCTCTGTAGACCACTCTCAGTTCCCTAGACCCATATAGCAGGCATCAGGAAAATGAGAAAACATCAAAAGAAAACAGAAGAGACAGCTTCTGTATACAAACACCTTTGAAAAATAGGAAGCTCAGCATCACCTCTTCTCTACCTACAGCCCATGACAGCACAGTTAGGAGACAACAGATTAGCCAGGGTTCTGGATGGCAGACATATGATGGCATGGGAAGGTAAGAAATAGGACAGCAGCATAAAACCCTGTTTCTTTTCTTGATACAAATATTTTGTTGTGGGAAGATGACGAATATCTACACTGCTGCCTATTCAAATAACTCTTCTTTGCAGGAGGTGTTGAGTCCATTGAATTGTCAGGCTCCAGAAGAATATATTTCCATCCTCATAGGAGATGATGGTTATAACTTATCAGAGTGTCTAGCATATATAAGCAACAGTATATAATCTGGCCAGTGGCTACCAGAAGGCCAACAGCTGCAGACTGACAGCCTGTGACGAAGGAATAAGAAGAGTTATTCTCCTTGGTCCTGAAAAGGTACACAGAATTTGTGTTTTCTTTCTAATAAAGTTATTATTAATGGTTACAATCATTGTAATTGTGCCCAAGTGCTATGCAGTGGAAGATTTGACCTAGACTGCAAGACTTGATCTTTTGTACTTCTTAATTTCACGTCGTTCTACAGCTATACAGCATACACAGTGCTTCTACATAATCAAAAAGCCATTTCATGAGCTAGGCACAATATAAAGCTCTAGAAGCTACTACCCTGGAGAACCCCAGTGTCTGAAATCCTTGTTCTGCGAACACTTGATTTCGCATGAGTAATTTCATCAGACTAAATCCAATTAGACTATTCATGTGCATAAAGTTAAACAGATGCAAAACTGATTTCAGTATGTACATATGTTTGGGCTGGATGCCAAGATCATAAATTACACACCAGGATTGAGATCTCCTTTTGTGAAGGGAAGAAATTCAGGCCAAAATGGATGAGCTATGTCTCTCAAAAATGCAATAGTAAATTTTTCCAAAGAAATCATTGCATAGAGAGGCTTGTCCAATGTCTTCTCCAAAATATTTATTTCACAAACAACTTTAGCATCTGAAATGAACTATGGAGAACAACATACTCTGAGGAAGTTGCATGGCAGGAATTCATGTTTATTCACCATGGATCTGAAGACTGTAACTGTATCAGGAAAAAAAGTGCATTTTTTCCTAGCCGTTGTGTCAACAAACTGACGAAAGAGGTTACAAAATCTCAATAAAAAATAAAATTTCTACTTTTTTGTATTTCTATATGGATGAATATAGAGTTAAAGAAGCAATAGACTTTCACTTAGGCTGACTCTGCACTTTTGCAAAAGCTGATAAGCATTTTCTTTTGGTACTCTATTAAGCAGCTGCAGTACTAAACAAACATGGAGTAGGACAGCAGAAGACAACTTTTCCTTGGTACTCGTTCCCCAATTTTAGGTCTTGCACTAGCCTTTCAAAAAGCTGCTCGCGCTTTTGCCAGACAGGAACCAGCTCATTCAGATTCCCATGCAGCCCTTAACACATACATTTTTATGGTCTTGCGGAGTGAAGAAGTGATCCTGGTTAAAATGGTTTCAGTTTGGTTTGATTTTCTTAATTTTGCCGGTCTGAGTAAGACCAGAATCAGTCCTTGGCTCTAGTTCACCACCTGAAAGCACAAAGCCTTGAGCTGACAGGAGAGTGTGAGCACAGAATGGATAGAGGGAGCATATATGTCTCTCTTGACAGCAATGAAAGATTTAAGCACTCATGGAGTGGAAGCATTAGTAGAAATAAAATGTTTTACGGGTGAAACCTTTGTGCTTAACAAATGTGTGCTGGAAAAGAAAGTGACATCAATGTAAAATAAGAAATTATTCAAGGAGAACAAATGAGGCCAAGGCTAAGGCCAAGAGTATTGCCTCCGTCAAGCATATAGATGCTTATAAAGTTGTCTTAAAAATACTGAGATGTTGATAGATATATTTTGGCCACTTTGTCCTTGCCTTTTTTCTGAAGGATCCAAGTTCATTATTCTAATCTCTCCCTTGCAATACTATCAGACACATCTGCTTTATAAAAAAAGAAAGTAAATGTTCTTGCCTAAAAAACCTGCTTTCAAGAGCTTGCGACAAGAAATATCAGCATCTTACCAATACCTAAAAAGTCAGCAACAAAAGTTATCCGAAGGGTCAGATCACACAATAAAAGACCTGGGAGGACATCAGAGTCTTACCTAGTTCATCTTGCTGCCACAGAACAAGGTCAGAAGGTCATTCCTGACCACTCTCTGTCTGGTTGTTACCTTAAGACTTCCCATGCATGTCCCAGATAATTTGTACCAAAGTTTCACTGATTTCAGAATCATTAAAATATTCTTCACACCCACCTCTGTCTTTCACATGCAGTACTAAGCCTATTTTTTTTCCAGCTATCCACCATGTATCACTATAGAGAACAGGTGTACATGGAGAATAAAGCATTCTCTTCCCTTTTTACAATAATCTTTCAGACACTTGAAGACTGCTATCCGGTCCTTTACCCTCAATCTTCTCTTCTCAGTAAATTAATTCATACTATGAAATGTATGATTCATAGTGTGATGAATTTCATAATTCATCATACCGATTGCATAATCATTCTTACTGGCCTGCTCTAGATGTTCTTTATTTGGTCTGAAACTTTCTCAAAAATCAACTCCCAAAACTCCAAAGTGTATTCCATTTGGCCTTTCTGTGCAAAACATATTTATGTATTGCTTGACTACTTTCTACTATGCTTACAGCAGAAAAAGGTTACCATTTTATTTGCAAGATAAAAGAATACCCCATACATGCAAAAGTTAGTAATGCAGAAACCCTACGGTGGCCAACAGAAGTCACACTGCTATTTTGTAAGCAATAAAGCAGAAGTAATCCAGAATATATAAATATAAATCTGCCACAGTATCCTAGTGCCTGGTAGGCTCAGACACTTGTTTATGGCCATCAGACATGGTTTGGAAGGTGGTGCCATATGAACTCATTGCAGGAGGCTTCTCCCAGCAACTGACAGCAAGAGACTCTTGGCTATCTCAGTGAGCATACAAAGAAGGTTGTTGATTACTGGACCAAAAACTATTCAGTGACAGAAAGTTAATTACTGTGGTTGGTTATAATTACCAACACTTGGAAAAATCCTGGCTTAGAGATTTGCTTTAAATGCCAAAAGGGGAAAAAAGACCCCACCTTTTCAGGGAAAAAGCCTGTGAAAGAAACATAGCATTTTAAAATTAAGCTCCTTTATTCACCTTTACATTACAGTTTACATTTACATTTAGTTGGATAATATGTAATTCGTTCAGTTGTTACATTAGACACTCATAAATCACAGAACTCCTGCGGGCTGTGAGACCCAAGGGCTGGCAAGACAGTAGCACAAGCTTCCATACTGCATGGAAAGGAAAGAGTTGTGAGGAAGGTAGAAACATTCTACTGGTTATACATGATTTTCCTCCAGAAATCTACCTCCACATCTGTAAGAGCTTTTGGGGTTGTTTGTTGGGGGTTTTTTTTTGTAATGAGTAAATAAAACCATAATCTAAAGTGGACCGAGTTCTGCTCATCCCCACAGTCGCACCTCCAGCCCTTTCTGCCTTCTCTTTCTACATCTCAGTCTTTTCCCCTGTACCACTGAATCAGCATAAGTCTACATTTTCAGCAATTACTCTTGCAAATTCAGTGTGCTTTTCTGCAATTGTGTATATACATGTTTTAGAAACCATTCCTGTGGTACAGAAAGGGATTAGAATATTCTGGTGACAACAGGTTTGAATGCATTGAAACGTTTCTTACCAGAACTTTCAATCAAATTAGAATATTTTTTTTTATTTAACATCTACACTTTTAAGTGACTCAACATACAAGAAGGATTTTGAAGCAAGTTGAACACACTGCTTCTCAGTGAGCTGACTGTGAGTAATAAGCATGCATTTTACTTGACATATAAACAAATTTAAAAGGTTAAGTCTTTAAGGTTAGGGTGAAATTTATGTCCTATCACTTCCTCTTAAAATTATATTTGAAATGAATATTGAATTCTTACAGTCCTGCTTTCTTTCCTGAGCAAACTATGAGTTTTCCATACTGTACAGAACTTGCCTACAAGAGGTAATTGGGGTTTTCTGCATTAAATCTGCAATATATGTAATATAAATAACACTGCAAAGCATAAAATATATCAGCATATACATGCTCTTTTGGTATGAAAAGAAATGAAACTATTAATTCAAACATTCCTACCTTTGTCACCTACTGTTCCAACAGTAAAACAGGAGGCACGACTGTAAAACTAAGGTTCAGCTATTATTCTAAGCAATCCTCTTTCAGTTTTTACAGACAGAAGTCCAGCTTTATTATTTTTCATTAATAAGCCTTTTTTTCCCACAATCCCTCTTAATTCTTAAGTCTTTCTCTCTTCCAGACTTTACTGTCATTGTTCTTTTTACATAGCCCCTTTAAACCTTCCTACTGTCATGTGTGTGGAACTTTCCTGCCCATCATCTTTTTCGCATTACAGAAAAGACTGTGAAGTCTCAAATACAATTCCAGCATTTCACCATTTATTTAAAGATCCAATTAACCTCATTTTTATAAAATTTGCTCATCTTATCCATATCTGAGTCTGTTTCCTCCTCTTATTACACCACAATTGGCCATTCCAGCTCCCTCATAAAATTTCACCCTTGATAATGGGAAGATGTCACTGAGTATAATTCTGTTATTTGGAGCATAAGGATAATAGCATTTTTATGGGAAGAATGGAGAGCTGAAATCTAAGGTTTCATAGGTTTGACTTTATAAGTTAACATGTAAATTGTTGTGGAGTAGATTGTATAAGACATTTTATACAACACTTGTATGACACTGAAATCTTAAAAGATCTTTTCTGTTTGCTCTGTGTCAATGAGAGCTCCAAAAAGACAACTGTTCAGTTACTTACTATAGCAACTAAGAAATAAAAAGATTTTTCTCCACTATAGCAACTAAGAAATAAAAAGATTTTTCTCCTGAGTTATCTTTGACATGGCCTTTTCTCCAGTCACTGAGAGAACAGTGACTGTTCCTAAGACGACCTACTCATTCTGTCTCAGTAATTAGCCACTCTATATCATATTATCTGTTTACCAGTAATATTCCTTTCAACAGAAGCGCATTTATTAGCAATAAGTAGTCACTTTCAGTCCAGCACGATTTATCTGGCTAGATTAAAGTCTGGATAATTAAAGACCCCCTGAAAACAGGTATCCTGCAGCGTATTTTCTCCTTTTAGCTAAAATATATTCTACCCTTGGTCTATCCCCACCGGTTTTGACAAACATTATTGAAATACATCACCTCGTCCTAATAGAAACAACCTCAGAAATTAAGTAGACAGTAAAACCAGAGAGGCAACTGAGAACTCTCAAGTAAGTAGAAGAATTAAGTATATTTAGAGGCAACAGTTTAATGAGCTTCTTTCTAATTTGTCCACAGACAATCCCTTACTGCCTGATTCAGCACCTTCAGGAAGGCTCCTGCTCCTCCCCCTTCCATTCTGGAGGGGATAATTACTGGAGGATTAAAGTGTGTCCAAACCTCCCTAGCTCATCAGCTTTGAGAGTACAAAGATAGAGTCAATTTAACAGAGAAGGAGACTTGCATACTTTCCACAGCTGTTACATTACAAATTTGTTTTATTAATGACTTCTAGAACTCCTGTCACTGACGTAGGAAGACAGGTATTTTGAAACAAATACTAAGCCCCCGG
>JAOEHY010005239.1:51164-63298 GCA_025447955.1 Psilopsiagon aurifrons | reverse complement strand
AGAAATTCTTTAGTGTAAGGGTGGTGAGGCACTGGAATGGGTTGCCCAGGGAAGTTGTGAATGCTCCATCGCTGGCACTGTTCAACACCAGGTTGGCCAGAGCCTTGGGTGATATGGTTTAGTGGGAGGTGTCCCTGCCCATGGAAGGGGGGTTGGAACTAGATGATCTTCAGGTCCTTTCCAACCCTAAATACTCTATGATTCTGTGATTATCTGCCTCCTATGAGTGTCCTTAGCCCAAATGTTCCTACGTCAAAATTGATGGTGCAACTTCTTGGTCAGGAATCTACTTGAAAAATCCAGATCTATAATTATGATAGCCTCCATAGGTTCCATTGAGTGGTTAACTCTGAAAGTAAATTAATTCAGTTCAGTGTGTGTTTCACTGTTGAATACAAAGGTAGATATGCACTGATGTACTCTGCAATAATTAATTTTTATTTCTTTTCATCCTTTCCTTTAGTATGTAAATTTCACCTTATTTAATGAGGGTGGAAGGAGAGATATAAGAAGAGAGAAGCAGTCGAAAGGAGACCTGGGAGTTTTAGTGGGTTGTTTAATGTTATGTTATCATAGAGAACTATCTGATGTATTTGCAAAAATAGAAATATTTATATTTTCACATTTTCTGGTGTTAAGTGCATTCTAGAAACACAAGTAAAGGATGATTGCATATAGAGTGCTCAGAAGTAAGCTTAGTGAATGAATTGCTTTCCTTGATGTATCTTCAGGCAACACTTGAAGTGGAAGTCTGGAGCACCCACATCCATGCTCTTCAGCTATATATGTATGATATGCAGAGCCACTAATGGCATTTTGCCATAGACAATTTCCAACATCCTGAATTTATATTTTTTATTTACTTCCCAAAATATTCTACTTCAAATTTCAATTAAAATGCATACTAAAGAATCATAAACTTTTTACAGATTTCAATTTGATAGTCTCAGAAGTAAATTCCAGACATAAAAATATTTATATTACAGCACAAAAGGAAACAAGGTTTGGAAGGAATTATATACAGTTGTATATAAACAAATCTTTGTCAATGACAGATTGGGAGAATGTTAATTTTAAGGTTTGTTATTCTGTAGCTGCTCTGTGAGAATGCCATATGCTTTTCTTGGAAGCGTGTGATATCAGCTACTATGGGAGATGGAAGTCAGAATAATTGGAATTCTGATCCAGTACAGCAGTTTCATTGATTGAATGAAACATTCGCCCCTGTTTTTCCACATCATGGATGCTTAGCTGTGACCCTTGGCAAAATGTACATTTCTGCAAGAGTACAGCAAGAGTGCAATATATCTTCATGAATGAAACATAAAGGTTACATTACCCAAAAAGCACTTAACCCAAATTATTTAGGTGAATGAAAATGGAGAAATCTGAAGTTTGTTTAATTTTTGTAATTAAGAAACCTCCAAAGAGCTTCCTGAACATGCACATTTCCGGACTGATAGAAGATCCCCTTATGGTAGGTGACTGATGCATAGGCTAATTCATTGCATAATGAAAAGTAAACACAATCTAAGTTTGGAACTCCTTCTGTTATTACAATTTCATGTTTGTAGAAGTTTCCTGGAAAAAGAAAAGCAGTCCTGAGATAGAGGAAGAAAAAATCCTTTCTACTAGACATGTAAGATTAAATCCTAAAAGGTAGCAGCATACTTAACATTTGCCTGCCAAGCCATAAGGCTGGGTTATAGGCTTACATTACTAAATATGTGCCAGGAAAGACTGAAGAGTAATATTACATTAAATCTTTTTTCCTGAAAATTACCTTGAGTGTTCACAGGCTCCATCTTAGTCTGTAAAATACGTAATTTTTAAGTATTCTTCCTAATGTTTTCAAAGGATGGCACATTATGTGCAAAGTCTCTGGGTGTGATTTAGGCTGGTCTTCCCAAATATTGCCCTTCTTTGTTAGCTTCTCACTTTTAGAATGTTTAAATTAAAATTAAAGCCCAAGTGGAAATATGATGGATAGTCTCTGAGCTCCTGAGGGACATGTGGGGTTTTGCTAGTCGGGATTTGTTTAACTTATAATTGAGCAAAATATATGTGAATAAATTGTATGAATTACACTGTCCACAGTTTGGACAGATCCAGTGTTGAGCATTATTCAGGCAATTGTTCTGTAAAAATCCTTTTTCTTTAAGAGTATCATTTCCTTTTGTTTAGTTAAGGCAAAATTGAGGGACTTCATACAGTCAGTTTTAACATTTTATGGGTAACTGTATTGTTTAAATAACCAGCACTTATAATATTAGTGCTGTTAAAGTAAGCAAACAATAGGATCATACTAAGGTAGGGTAGATTGCCTCTGAATCTGAAAATTGTTAGATCTCTCAAATGATATTATTTTTTATTTTACAGAAGTATTAAATAAGTACATTAATTGGCCTCTTTTACTGTGGAGCTTGGGGAATTTTAGTTGTGGGCTTGGTTATTTTTTCCATTATCATGAATTTATGAGTTGGGTTTCAGCTGGGGTTTCAGCATATTGTTCACTGATCCATATTAAGATACTGTATGGATTTATAACCCAGGTTCTTCATGATGTCTGAATTACTCTCTCTCCTAAATAGTATGTGTTATTACCATTATCTTACACACTTTCCACATACCTGCTGATTATATCAGCCATTCATGTCCTTCCTGAGAATAATACTGGTCTTTCACATTTGTGACGAGGGCTATGCTTGACATCATCCACAGCATCTTTAGCCTCCAGGTGTAGTGAATACTTGGTTAAATCCTATCTTTCTCTCACTTGGAACAGCTGAAGGAACAGCATTGTACAGGTGGCTCACATTTGCACGTAGTTGAAGGTGATAACCTGTGGCAGGTTTTCACTTTTCAGGAACATTTTGATGCATTACTCAAATTTCTTAGCCTGCAGCTACTGTCCTTGGCAAGAGATTGAAAGTGTACCTTTATGCCCCTTTATTTAAATGAAAGGTCTTTGATACCTGGGTGGAACTGCTTGATCTCAAGGTTGCATTTCTTAATTGGCGTCTGCCAGACCACAGGAAAAGGTCAGTATAGCCTGAGGTATAGCTGCTATACTATACCTACTGAGTCTGAGATTCCTGGTATACTGTGAAAAAATTGACACTGCCTAGCCGAAATCCCCCTTTTTTCAGGCTTCAGGACATACAGTATGGTGTTTATGGAGCTTCTCTTGCTACCTGCTCTGGCCTGTTCTGGGCCTCAACCCCCTCCTGAAGCTGCATGAACACGTATTGTATAAAATAAAATGAAAATTGCATTTTGTCTTGAGCCACAGGGAAGTTTGCCATGGTATTACACCCATCTCACAGAGAGCTTTGTGCATTGCTTGAGGCCTCACTCTGCTGGAGGGTAGGAAAATGCTTTTGGGGCAGCTTAGAGCCAGACCTGCCATCTTCATCAGTGGGATGAGGTGGAGGGCAAGCAATTCCAGTGTACTTTTGGGAGGTGCAGCAAAGCAGCTCACCTCCAAATTCCCTGCTGGAAATAGTGTCTTTCCTATCAGACAGGCTTTCAGATAGTGAAGATTATCTGTGGTGGTTGTTGTTTTACAGATGATATGCAGTAACTTGAGCCTCGGGGCTCTGGGAGTTCTAGATAATATCCATAGAAGCAGATTCTTTCTGTGCCTTCTGGAACAGCTGCAGCTCACAGTGCACATCACTTCCTGTTGTGCATGTTTTAATGTTGATGTTGGGTTCTGTAGTCTGCCTTCTCAGAACTGTTCTTGAAGCATCATTCTCAAAATTCTATTCCTTTTATGTCTTTCATTCCTGTAATATTGATCCTCTGATACGTACAAGTGGAAGCACAAAAACCTTATAAGACCCCTGACAGTTAAGATCAATCTGTATCATTCAGTCTTACATGCCGATGCCATGTTATGCACAGATCTCTATGAATTCATTCAGGTTTTCTAACTTTACCTGAAGTCTTTTTTTACTTCAAGTAGACATTGATTAAACAGAGACTGAATCAAAACCAAATAATAGCAGGGGGTAGGGGTAGAATTTACTTTTACTTTAATAGAGCTGAAGCCCCAGTTTTATTCAAAACCATACTAAAAATTATCTCAAACTATTGATATCAACACATTATGCTGTAGAAGTAACAGGAGGTACTAAAAACTTTCACAAACTTGTCCCCAGTGTTCTACTGGATATAGGGAATTTAACTTAATAAACAAAGATTGATTTAGCTTTCACTGCTTATTTAACTGCTTATTCTGCTTTTGTTCCATCATTATTCTAAGCCTTTGGCAAAAGAAGCAAAACCAAAATACTTCCCCACCCAGTGTATTCTATGTTCTTGAGAAAGGAAATAGCCTTGCTGTTTGCACAGTGACAGTAAAGGCTGTGCAGGGTAACACACCTAAATCTTTAACAGCAAATATGCCACAATGGTGCTAGACATATATAAACACCATTATTAGTGTCATTATTAGTATCGCTAAATGAAGTACAGTTAGGTTAGGCATGCTGAGAAAGTCATCTCTGTAACCCCTTGAACCCCTTAGAAACATGAGTAATTTTCCATTCTTTTCCATAAAACGTACTGTGGACATGGTATTCTGTTCATCTAAATGTGCAGCTTGACTCATTGAAAGAAAGTAATGTAAATGAAATCTGAATTACAGCTGTGTCCAGTTATAATGAATAACGTCTGCTTACTAAGACACTGAGTCAAGGACCTCGTTCTCTGTGGAAGGAAAATATTTGTGTTTTGCACTGGAAAAGCTGACAGGCATACATCTGTGTGCTGTGCTTCACATGCTGAACACTAGAAATAATGCAAATTGTTGATTTGGCTAGGAGGAATAAAAACATGGTTCGAGAATCATACCATTTTGCGTGACTAATTCTGAGAAGCAAACGCAAACCCTTGAGTGTCTTTTTTTTTGGGGGGGGGTAAAGTCTGTTTAGTTTGTCTTTCATATTTTTGTATTGGTTGTTGTATTAGCTTCAGTCTGGAATGTCTTAAGCAAAGTTCAACAAGTAAATCAACACTTACTTTTAGCCAAGACTGATAACTGATTAGCAAAACTGGATATAAAATAGGTTATCTTATTATGATCTGAATTTTTCATGTATGTGCATGCAGCTTTAAATAAATACTTTAGCTTCCTGAACAAGCAACTCTTGCTACAGTTTGAGAGCTTTATATGATTTATATGAGGGCTTTTGTAAGAGAACCTTGTCTGTTTTCCAATTTCACTGCAAGGTCAGCTCTGGATATGAGCAAACTGTAAGCATGACACTGGACTTTCTTCTGTTCATGTGTTCCAGTTGCATAACCTATTTGGAGTATGTGCAAGAGTTCTTTCAGAGTCATATGATAATAGCACATCAAATTTACAAAGTCATCTAGTAAATGTAGTTCATTTCATCTTGTTCATTTGCGTATTATATACGCTCTTATATCTAACACTAATTTTAAAATTGCAAGTGCAGTTTAGAAGGCATTTGAAGAAATGCAGAAATGTTAAAAACCTATAACAGACAGTGATGCATGTTTTTTTCCAGTGCTCTGAGTAAAAAATTAGAGTTTTGTATCAAATAGGAAAGAAACACCTATTCATTAGGAACAGTTGCACAGTACTGCTGCTGGGAGGAAGATGAAAGTCTTTGGGGAGCTGAATCTTGCTGGTTGGAAGGCTCAGAGGAGGCCAAACTTCCAGCAAATTAGCAAAATAAAAACAGTGCCAAAATTCAAATTGATGCTGCTTCTCCCCTTGATGTTTTTCTCAAGCATTGCTTGAGAGACTGCTCTGATGGCTCAGGATCATGTGTATCAGGATGTATATCTCAGCTAGAGTTTAGCACCCTAAGAAAGACCTAGGTAAACTGAGCCTTCTAAGACCAAAACTCCATTAAGAAAGAAAAAAGAGTAAAAACTGCTGCCAGTTATCACCTAGGCGCCTTCCTGTTCGACATTGCAATTCCTTATGTACCTAGGGCATTTCTTCCACGCATGCCCAGAACTGCTTTTATCTGGGTAACTCAGAGCCTGTTTTCTACTCAGACTTGATTTTGATCCAAGAACTAGACAGCTGAACAACTAAACACAAGGCAGCACCAAAGCAGTACGTGCTGTATGAGCATATATATAGAGCATTCTTTAGAAGTTGAGAACTTTCCAGTTGTAATAGTTGTGGTATTTTAAACAAGACCTATCCGTGTATGGAACACGTATGCAGAAGTACACGTACATACTGCAGGGGACTGCTTTTGACTCCTATTCATACAGATTTATTTTTGAAATCTCTAAAAAGAGCTCTGCTACAGATGCTAAGTAGGCCATTGCAGATGTGATTTCCACTTCCTTATGAGCCTGAAAGTACTTAGGTTTAGATTTTCCTGGGAAGAAACTTTCGCCGTTGATTTCCTTGGTCCTTTTCAATTCTTTCATCATTACCACTACATACCAAAGATTCTTGGTTTATTCCTGCCGCAGTCTGCACACCTTTGCCATTTGCACAAGCAGGAGGGCACTTTTGCTGAAATGTCCATTTTTGCGTCACAATTTTTATTTGAAGTCCTTTTTGCATAGGGCATCTGAAAATGTAATGCTATATATTTATATAACATTTGTAGAAAGAGCATTAAGTTGCTGTAATGACATCCTAAGGTATATAAGTCATTATTTAAAACAAAAGTACTAAAATTGTTACGGTTCACCTGTGGGCCATTTAAAATGGTGATAGCCCAAATAAGCCTTAATAAAATATGGAGCTTTGTGACAATTCAGTTTTCAGAAAATTTATTTGATTTAAAGAATTATGGATGCAGTACATATATATGGGCAAGCATCCTTTTTGTAAACAATACTGCCATCCAAGCTCAATTTTCATACTTTGATACAGTTCTCAGGATCTGAGATGGATTGTTTTTTGCACACAATGCCTTTAGACCAGTTTTGGCCTCAGGGGTGTCAGTGGGTGCCAATGAAGTCTTTTGCGTAGCTGAAGTAAAATTTATGTCAAAACAAGACTCAAAGTGCCTAGGACCTGGTTTCCTGCTGCAAGATACAAACAATTTCACTGAGAGTTTTTATTACCCAGCAGTGAGAGAAGTGACTGCCTAGTTCCTCCACAGCTTTTCATGTTACTTCATCTGAATTACAGCATTAGTTCATTTCCCTCAAGAAATGCATATTCTGTTTCTGCTTTTTTCAATGGTTTTGCCTGTTTGGGTTTTGGTTTTTAATTTTCTTTTTTTTTTTTCCACCCTGATGTCTATGTTAAGCGAATCAACTCATGCTTTAAAAACACCACTTCTTTGTATGCTTAGCTTAGGAAAGATCTCTTTGGGGCAGAAAATAAGGTTACAGCATTTATTCTTGGAACTAATAATACTTTAAGTCCATTTAGGTTGTTTATTTATTCCCTTTGAAATGAACTATCTCTCTTGTAAGTATGTCTTTCAAAGCTGCCATATGTAGGAGGCAAAGATTCATTCTCACAATCTGCAAACTTTAATAAATCAGAATAATTAAATATTTCATAACTTTCTACTTGAAACAAAAGTTATTTTTACTAAATTTTAAGTGTACTTCAATATTAATAAGGGTTTATAATTTCATACATAAGACAGGCATAACTATCTGTTCATTTAGGCCACTGTCTAAGTGTAGTTGGCTTCCCTCCTCTCTGCACTTTTCTTACATTTTTTTTCTTTTCATCTTTTCTGTTTACAATATGGTGATTACAGTTAAATTGTCTCAGTAATTTTATTAAATGGTTTTGGTTTTTGGCATACATAATGGTCTATTTGGTCACTATGATCAAGCTTTTTTCTTATTTTTGCTTCTAAGCTGTGCCATACAAGTCATTCCTTCCAGCACTTAAACAGATGCACATCTGTCCTCTTTTATCCTATCTTTTCTTCAGAAGTACTTGAGGAACGAATAAAAGGACTTTGATTCACACTCTGTCAGTACTTCAGTCTTACATAGGTGGCCAAATTTGACTGCAACCAACTTCATGCCCTAGATAGTCAGAGCTTATATCCATTGAAACCCAATTTACAATTTTCTTTGAGAATTTGTTGGAGGCTTTTTTTTGGTGCACACTAACAACTGTACTTTCATGCAGTAGTCAGTTTCCGTTGGTATTACAATCACACTTTGAAATGATGCTTCTTGATTTATGTTGGCTCTAGGCAGGCCCTATGAAATTCCTCTGAAACAAGATGGAAGATGAGCCAAGACAAAGCAACAATCTTAAAATACTTGAATGACAATAGAAATCTGGGAAGAAGAAATATTAGTCTGAGGCTCCATCACTTTAAATACATTATTTGCTCTGAGAATATGCCAAACAAATATCACACATTTCTCTTAAGATTTCATGTTACTCTGCTCTCAGTTGCTACCATCCCCAGCCAATCCCATCAGAAGTAAAAGTCAGGGGAAACCAGGCTGAAACTACAGCTGCTGCTTTGATATACTCCCTCATGAAAACATAAATTTGTCCGATCTGATGTTCTGAGGCAGTTTTTCACTTTCACATTAATGGGAATGGAGGGGAAACAGACACTAATTTCAGCTTTCACAATGCTTTGTGCTCCAGTACCACTTTAATTTACATTAGCTTTTTTACCGCAAAAGAGGTCAACCCCTTGTTTTCATCTTCGTATGGACTATAGTATTGTCAGCTGAGAGTTATGGCTCTCCTCTGCTTCACCATGAGCTAAATCACAGAGCTTAACATTCTTAAATTTGTGTGGGAAGGAATTGAAATATAACACAGGTGTGAATCCTTTGGCTTGAGTTCACCTCTGCATGTGATTTCTCTGTCACTGCATCTTTTATTGCTTTTTTGCTATTAAAAGTGACCATTGCAAAGATATAGGAAAGCTCTTACGTTACCCAAGTATAACCATCAGTTCTATACTCTGTTTTTTCAACCTTTAACAGTTATCGTGGCTGAAGAACGACAGACACATTTGGCCAAGAACCCTTAATGTAAAAAACACACTTTTACACCACAGAGCTGTAATCAGGCAAGCTGAGTCTCTGTAACTTGTAGCCAAATAGTAGTGAGACAGAAACTGCAGCAGAAGAGCAGTCACCTAGGTCTGTGCCAGAAGGAGGGCGCTACCAGGACAGGCATGCATTACTTCAGCAGCCCTTGCAGCTGTGGTCATAGGAAGCATGAATCTCATTCAAAGTCATGCACTCTGTGTTCAGTCCAGAGCAAGAAGACCTTTAAGTACTGTTTGCTCTATTTCCAAGAGTCAATCTCCAGCTCTTGCGCGGGAGCCCTTCCTGCTTCTGTGATCTAGACAGCATAAAACTTGACAGATTGTAAAGAATCAGTCAAGGTAACCGTGAATGCTATAAGTGCCATAGTTTATAGCAAATATTTGCATTGACCTGGGTATTTATTCAAGAAATGTGCAAGGATGTGTTCCACAGTACCAGATTCTGATTGTCTCCTATTGCTTTTCCTTTGTCTGGTTAAAAAGTGCAGCCATAATGGAAATGTATCATTAGTTTTACTACTCACTAATTTCCCATTTAAAAATATAATTCTCATAGTGAGAAACTGGAAACACTCTGTGGTGATATTCCACTAGAGTAGAAATGAAGCACTTGGAAAATGCTTTGGAAGCATCCTACCCTCTGGAATCATAAATCAGTATCAAATGTAAGATGCTCAGCAATGTAAAAGTGGTCAGATCTTCAAAGACAAACATTTCCATTCTCTTTTCTCACTTCTCTCATTAGGACACTGTCTGTGAGTAATAGAAATAACCATGCCTAAAGAGTGGTTTTTAATGGGAGGTTTTGGCTGTGTTTTTTTTTATGGCTAAATGAAATACAAGGTTTCTTGATACATTATTTTGTCATTTAGGAGACTACTTTCCAAACTTATTAAATCACAATAAATTCTTACTTTAAAAGACCTTTTTCTTCTAGTGCTAGTTATAATTACCATGTATCGTGGCAATCTTAAGTACTTAAATACATTATATAATTTAAGTATGAGCCAAATCTCTGTAAATGACATCAAATAACCTGAACTTCTATAACTTTCTTTCCAAGTAGATTGTTTTGATTTTCTGCTTTGCTGGAAACACAGGAAGGAACAATAGAACTAGAATTTCATTCAAGGATAACAGAGGTGTTGAAGCCTAGGTATTGAAGCAGTCTTTGTAGCATTTTTAATCTCTCTCCAATATTGTTTTTAAGTCTAAATCTGAATTTAGTTCTTTGTGATCATGTATTTGTCTTCCTTTACATATGTAGCAAGATTTCAGTGGGCATAAGATAGGCAAGCCCAAAGTCTTGCTACACAAAGTTTTTCTTTCAGAAATCTTGTACTCTTTGCCGTTTTCCATCCCAGTAATTCCACAGACAGCTGGAGAGAGGAATAAGGAAAGAATTCTTGAGGCTGAGCAGCAAAGTTTAATATCCAAAACTGAAAAGACTCCCAGATGAACAGAGCAAACCAGACAACCCAGCAGACACGAACTCTGGCCCACAACCTGCAGATAAATCTGTTTGCGTGGGCAATTACCTACACAGTCCGATGATGTCAGTGGAAATCCATGCCGAGGTAAGGATTTGTGGGGAGAAGCTTGGCTCTGCTCAAGTTAGGGGAGCTGTTCAGGTGTTTCATTTCTTTGTAAAGTGAGACAGATGTTAGATGGTTGCTGCCATTATATTTACAGTAGACCATGAGTCAGCTCAAACACTCAGGATTGCTGGCTTTCACGATGAGGTGGGTACTGCATTCATAGAATCATAGAATCATAGAATAGTTAGGGTTGGAAAGGACCTTAAGATCATCTAGTTCCACCCCCCTGCTGTGGGCTTCTTTCATTACTGGGAATTTAGCTCCATGTCTTAGACAAGGGCATGGGTGAAAATAGGATTTTTCATCCTATTATGATTTTCTTTTTCTTGCCACACAAAACCCTGAATTTAATTTTGCCCAGGTTTTGGTCATGCATGAGGAGGCGCAGTCTAAGAAAAGGTGAAATTGAGCTTCTAGCAGAGTTTCACAGGGCTGTTGATTATTATGTAACTAACTCAAAAAGATGCTATTTTTGTACTTTCATAGCAAAATACTTTCCATGATTACATTCTTTATTCCAATTTATAAATATTAAAGGTATCTTCTATACATACTTTGGTGTATTAAAATCCACTTATCACTTATGAAATACAAAATAAATGTGTTTTATTCTTTTATTCCACAGTATTGTTATTCCAAACTTAGATACATCTTTCATAAATATTTTTAGTTCTGTTTCCTCTTATTGTGTCTACTAGCTTTCTCCTGTCCTGAATTTGTATACTCAGCCAAAAACTAGCAGATGTCCTACTAATATAGAAGATAAAATTTACTCTTGGAAGCCTTCAGAGATAAAAAAAAGGAGTCATCTGAATAATTCAGACTTCTTGGTCTCTGTCTTTTATTCTGGTTTTGTTGTGTTGTTTTGGTTGTTTGGTTGGTTGGGGTTTTTTTTTCCTTGAGACCGTAGTACTCCTTAAAATAGTCTTTTTCCTCATGATGTTCAGAATGCATTCGGCAAGTGTTTTCTCACAGGAACCCAAGACTAGCTTTTGATGGCCCAAACCTTAAAGATACTGAACACATAAAGTTGCTAATTTCAGAAGATAATTCTTTGGTAAATGTTATCCTAACAGAGTCTTGAACAGAGTTCCAGCTAAGAAAACTGACAAACTTAGTAAAGAGTAGAAAGAATGGCCTGTTTTTCCAAAATAAACTGTTTCTTAAAAAAACTCTTTTGAGTATCCTGTGGAAATTCTGAAGTTGTTCAAGAGGTATGTAAGCTTTGTTCTTCAAATACCTTAAGAAGGGGGCCTACAAGGATACTGGGGAGGGACTCTTCATTATGGATTGTAGCGATAGGACAAGGGGTAATGGGTTCAAACTTAAACTGGGCAAGTTTAGATTTGATACGAGGAAGAAATTCTTACTTTAAGGGTGGTGAGGCACTGGAATGGGTTGCCCAGGGAAGTTGTGAATGCTTTAGTCCTGGCGGTGTTCAAGGAGAGGATGGATAGGGTCTTGGGTGACATGGTTTAGTGTGAGGTGTCCCTGCCCATGGCAGGGGGGTTGGAACTGGATGATCTTAAGGTCCTTT
>JAOEHY010005239.1:29327-45556 GCA_025447955.1 Psilopsiagon aurifrons | reverse complement strand
GAAGTCCCCCATGAGAACAAGGGCCTGTGAGTGTGAGGCTGTTCCTATCTGTCTATAGAGCGCTTCATCCACAGAGTGCTCTTGGTCAGGCGGTCTGTAACAGATCCCCACAATAATGTCTCCCACCGCTGTTCTCCCTTTAACCCTGAACTACAAACCTCTTACTTTGAAACATTGAATCTTGAGCTCTAAATCAACATTTTTTAGAAATCTTTTAAGTTCGTAAACACGTTTCTTACCAAACCAAGGAGCAGCAGCTGCTTCCTTTGTGCTATTAAATGCTGAAACCCCAGCCCTTAGTCTATATAGGGGACAGTTTTGCATTGTGCATTATTGTCTGCAGCTGTGAGCAGCTGCAGAATGGCCTCAGCTGAGAAGGCCAGCTTTGCATTGATGTCTTCCAATCCAGAATCTGTTCCACAGGTCCCAATGATGTCATAGAAATCAAAACAAAACAAAAGCAAAACCAAAAAACTCCAAAAATCCCCAAACAAATGAATAATACCCCACAACAACAACAAAAAGAAAGAAAATAGATAGTTTTGTGGCAGGGTCTAAGGGTGGTGAGGATAGAACCCAGTCATTGTCTCTGGTGAAGATTATTGCTCCTGCCAGCAACATATGGTGTTGCAATTGAATGTCATAAAGTTTGTATGTGAAAAATGCTACCAGCCTTTTGGTTTACAGTATTGTGAAAAAATAGCATCAAATAGGTACTGGAAATTATAATGCCTAATAATTTGTTCTCTCCTTTTTGAGCCAAATCATGTGAGGAATGAACTCTTGCATATCCTAATATTAGTAGCTCTTTTCTTGCCTGGTCTTTCAGAAAGACTTCTGGCTGTTGTACTTCAGAGTATCATCACATTCGGTTCATATTTCAAGTATTACACAGGCAGTAGAGAGGGGAACTATTATCAGTGGAATATACTGGACACAGTTTTTAAAAACCTCATTTTAGTAAAACTACAGACATTTGGAACGAATACTGCATTATTTCCTCAAATACCGCACTATTTCCTCAATTACCATGCAGTCCATGTGGGAAACGGGTAGGAAGTCTTCAGAAAAACAGAACATCTATGGCACAAAGTCTGACTGAATTAGGGAATATTGCTTAAAATATTCTTGGTGTTCTTAGGATATGGTAGAACTGTTCATATCTTTGTGGCCTGCTCATGTCCATCAGACTTTCACTCTTTTCACTCAAGTGCTCTGATTTCACTTCTCACAGAGATATGTGCCAGGCAAACCCTTCCTTAAGTGTTGCGTGCTCATATCAGCATATAGTAATGTTTTGCTCGTACTCAGAAACGGGGGAATGCACAGACTGAAAGAATTTTATCTTAGAAAATTTCAAAATCACTTAAAGATTTCTATGTCATTTATTTGTAATGAAAACCATCCAAACTAAACATTAGTCAATTTCCTGGGAAGGCACATTTCTTTTGAGAAGCAAATGAGAGGCCATGAAAATTCAACCAGCAGCCATCCTGAGTAGAGATGTCAGTCAGTATAGTGCGGTAGCTCGAGAGCTCCAATAAAATAGTTAAGCTGAATGTAACCAGATAGTTTAATTTGGTTTTACACTCCAAATCTAAACAGTCCACCAACCCTTGTAAAGTCCTCTTTTCATTTTCATCTTATTGCATGCTGTAAAGAAGAGGTGCAGAAAGAAATATTTTGATTGAATTTGTCAAGAAGGTAGCAAAATATTATTTTAAATGGTCTCCACCTGAAATACTAATCTAGAAGTTCAAATTTCTAACTGAAGTAGAAAAGTGTAAGGCATTGCATTTATATCAAATAGTATGTGTCACACAATGTTACCCAGGTTACTGAAAACTGAAAATGTTCATGTGTCATGCTGTTCTCCATCTCTGGCATAAAAGGGGGAAATATTCATAAGGTTTGCTAAATGCTATAGTCAAAACATCTTCCTGGTTTGGCCTGCCTGGAGAGATTGCCTACTACTCTGGATGCCATCAAATGCTGTGTCAACAGCTAATAAGCCTGCATGGAGAATTATTACTCTCTTTTACAGAAGTTGATAATTTTCCAAACAAGTTCATCTTCAGTTGGCATTTTAATAAAAAACTACTCTCTTGAGTGCACTCACATAATCTTGGAGGCTAGAAATGGAAAGGGCTTATTAGGTCATCTAGTTTACCTGTCTGCCAGTGTATGATTGTGCACTACAGGGTAGTTTTTAATTCTTTGGCTCTTGTAATTTTGTGCTATATATAAAGTGAAGCAGGATTTACCAGTTTAGACAAAATTTCTGTGGTAAAAGGCCTCTCAATTAAAGGTTCCACATGTCTTGTTCATCTTAGCTAACAGCAAGACTAGGAGATTTTACATATTCTCCTTTCAGACCGACACCACAACCAATATTTTTTGTTTAAAATTACATAAAATTGATTTAAAAAAGAAAAAAGCTTGTTTTGCAATTGTTCATCAAATTCATTTGCACTAGAAAGCAGGAGACTTAGTTCAAATCATGCCACTGGATCAAGAAAGTAATTTTAAACTTTGATCTTCTGATACTTTGGTTATACTAATAAAATGTCTTATATTTGAGATAGGACATATATCTAGGACATCAAATTGCAAATTCTCGTCCATTTTTTTCAGACTCTGGGGAAAGGGGTGGGAAATCTTAGGGTATCAGTAGTGTCCTGGGTTCAGCAGTGGCAGTTATTTTTTTTCTTTCTTAGTAGCTGATGCAGTGCGGTGGTTTTGATTTTCGGCCTGGGAACAGTGCTGATAACACCAATGTTTTTAGTTTTTGCAGTAATGTTTGGTCTGACCAAGGACTTTCTGAGTCTCATGCTCTGCCAGGGAGGAGGGGAAGCCGGGAGGAAGCAGAGACAGGACACCTAACCCAAACTGACCAAAGAGGTATTCCGTACCACAGCATGTCATGCCCAGGACCTAAAAACTGGGAGCAATTACCCAGAAGGGTTATATCACTGATAGTGTCAGGCTAAGTATTGGTTAGTGGGTGGTAAGCAGTTGTATTTTCTTCCCTCATTACTTCCCTTACCATTACTGTTATTGGTGGTAGCTGCAGTGGTTTGTGCTATACCTCAGTTACTGGACTGTTCTTACCTCAACCCATGGGAGTTACATTCTTTCAGTTCTCCTCCCCATCCCTCTGGGAATGGGAAGGAGGAAGAGGGGAAGTGAGAGGGCAACTGCATGGCTGACTGGGTTTAAACTATGGCAGTGCCTTGAAAAGAATGCCATACAGATGAAAAATACTCCAAACCACAAACCCCCTGAAGTGCTTCTTTCTAAACCGATTTATTTTTTTCAGCAGCTGAAACTTGCTTGTCTCACCTTATTTATAACATTACATTTGTAATGACAGTAGTCATTACAGTATCAAAAGTTACTGACAGCTAAAGTGTTTTCTTGAAAACGAAGTCAACTGTTCATTTTTTCCCAGGCTTTTTCAGATCTTATTGCTATTTAATATCATGTCCACAAACCCATTGTAAACACAGACTGATGTAAAGCAAACACTGAAGCCCCAGTATCAGATAAACAGAATACAAGATTCAATTTTTTTCCTATGTAAGTCTTTCCAACATAATTTACAGCAAATTTCCATATGTATCAATTTTCATGGGATTTTTATAAACTTCACATTGTTTTATTTGATGAAGTCTAGAGCTTTGCTGACTGTACAGGGGCTTTGATGATGCTTTTAGTAGATCTGAATTCATAAAATAAAGGAGATGCTGTGTGCAACAACAAAATTTATCTTTTTTAATACAGAGTTCATATAGAAATGCAGAATTTTTTGTGTCTATACAGTGCTCTTTTGCTTAATTTCACAGAAACTAGGGAAAAAAAAAACCTGGAAAATGCTTTTACTGAACTAGGTAAGGGTACTAAAAGGGCATTTGATAATTAACACTGTAAAGGAAGACAGTGAAATGTTTTATAAGAAAAAAGATTCTTGGCCAGTTGAAGATTTTGGTATCAGGGAAGACCAAAGTGACAAAATATGAAATAAAAACCTGAGGAGTTACAATTAATTTCATGTCAGGATACATAAAGTGGGTGATTTTAGGAAAAAAGCATAGAAAACAAAATAATAATTTTATCTATACCAACATAGGTAGAAGCTAATTTTACAGCTGCAACAGAGAGATCTAGTTACCTAGATTTTTTAACTCAGAAAACTCAGTTATCTGTAGTCAGAAATTCTCTAATTAGAATATAAAAGAGATATTTTTATTGAAAAGGTTGCAGGAAATGTTGCATTAGTAGTATTTGCCTGAAAACTATCAGTTACATTTATGCTTGGGTTATCTGAATGGAAAATGTAAAATAGGAACACTGTAAGACAGAAATAAAACAGCCAGGACAATGAACAGGGCAGAGGTGTAAAACTCAGTCCAGAATAGATAAGGCAGATGTTGCCAGGATAAAGTTGCTACAGTTCAAGCATTCCAGAGAAATGCACAACAGCTTTTACAAACACTCCCCTACATAATTAGAGCTCAGTTTTGTGTCTTTCAATTATCAGAGGGATTTTGAAAGTTGAGAATTCAATGGCATTCAACCCTGATGTAAATTCCTAACCTGCTTTCATCTTGATTTTAGTTAGGCACTCAATAACTGATCAGTCAATGTCTTAATTTAAGATTTTTAGATAAACTAATATCCACCCATTGCATAACATTAAACTTTCTCCACATCACAGCATATGCATATGCCTGCAGTACTAAAAATACACATTTATCAAGGTGAGTTCGAATAATCCCTGAATTTGCACACATTATTTCTGCTTTGCTAAATTTATGAAGACTGCACAAAATGCATGCCTTGTGAAAGAAATTTTTCAGTCAGGACATTTGACATAAATTTTCCAAAAACATCTAATCAGCTTTCAAATAAACAAGTGTCCTTCACAGGAAGATGATATGTAGGAAAACAGATTCACTGTAAGGTCATTTATTCCTAAAGATGCTGGAACTTTACTTGTATGAGTGCGTTGGTGGAAGGTTAATAGATAGATCAATACCTTTCTGCTTATTCAGCAGCAGTGTCTGAAGTTACTGGCTGGTCATTCTGTGGGTGGTTCTTTTGCTTTTCAAAATGTCAGCCGAATAGCTACAATTCTGTCCAGGCTTTGTGCTTCCCAAAGTACACAGAGATTGGAGAACAGATAACTACCAACTGTGAAAATAACTTGGACATCCAAATATGCTTTCCGAGGAAGTCATCTCATGAGACAGACTAAACCTCTGAAAAGCAAGGCCAGTCTATAATAAAATATATTATGTAAAACCAATTTGTTTTAAAATATATTATATATAGACATATTTTTAAAAAGCAGGAAGGACAGGTACATCTTAAAGAAGCTATGCTTTCTGAAGATGATTTGTATCATTAAAATAAACAGGGTGGGAGAGGAAAGGCTCCAAAGGGCTGGCAGTTCTGACTTGTCAGGCCTTCTGCACCTCTGCTCTGTCCTAGTGTGATGTCAGGTTGTAGTACTCTTTGATTCAGAGACTCTGTGGCTCAAAAATCAACTTCTGCCTGCGTAACTGCCTGGTCTGGTTCTTACTAAAACCTAGCAGTCTCTTAGAGCCTGTATCCCTTTTCCTGGTTACTCCAGCAGTACCCGTGCCACGCACCTTGATAGTTCACTGCTTGAATAGCTCACACTCACTATACAGTGTTAAAGTTATCTGTCTTGACAGGTAATTGTTCCGATAAGGAGGGAGAACAAAAAGCTTAGATGGTAACTCATTGCAGACCAACATGTTTTCATAGAAATAGAGCTGTTTAAAAATAAAGTTCATTAGTGAAAATGCTCAAAATATTTTGATTAATTTGTGAGTATGTTGCATGTGAAAGGAGCATTTTACAATACCTGTTTTACACAATCTCACATAAGCCTTTTACAAGACTTACAGCTTAAAAATTACAAGGTGTCCTTAAAAACATCTTAAAAACACTAAAACCATGAAACTTGTAGTTAATTTGAATTTGATCTAATAGTCGAAGCAAAAATCAAAGAAGAAACGCTGTAAGCACTTTGGGTGAAACTTTTCTATTCATGCTACAAATAGACTGAAATAGCAGCACACAAGGAAGCACCAACTTAATGTCCTTAGATTTTTGTTAAGAGGTTAAAAACAACAACAACAAAAAAAAATTAGTGTGATGACTGTGAAACAGAAATGTCCAAAGAAAGAGCAGCTTCAAGCTCTTGATTCCCTGAAGATAGCTGGGAGACTGCAGGGTCAGCCAAGTAGTGACTTGTTGATGCAAAGTGTCTAGATTGTGCTTGCTGGCTGACTGTGTAGTTGCTTACTAGCACTCTGGGGACAAGGGGTGAAGGATTTGAAGAGCAGGCTCTTCAGCTATCATAGGCCTGAATAGCTCATCATAAACCTTATTTCCTTATTTTGTGTTTTTTTCCTTTTGTCCAACTTGACTCCAGATGTTTGTGGTGCTCTTTGTCAATCAAATAATGTGTAATTGCAGTGAGAACCAGATCAGAAGCTCCAAAACAAGAAAATGCAGGACATGTAAATGGCAAGTATATATACCATTCAAATACTGTTGTGAGCCTTCTCTTTCAGAGGTGGCTGCAGATTCCTACTGTTGGAAATCAAGCAATACGTACGGGGATGCTATTTTACCTCCTAGTGTTCTCTTGAGAGAAATCAATAGTAATTTAAAAAATATCTCATTTGTGAGTGTTTGAAAGGGTTTGCATCTGGATTCCGAAGGAGATCAAGCCAGCCTAGATACAGGTGTCACTTCTGGGAAGTCAAAAGTGCTTCAGTGGTAAAGAGTGCAGTAAATCTCTTTGTGTTGACATGGCAGGGCTGTGATGTTTATACTGTTTGATGTATTCAGGGGTCTGGCTTATGTGTTATCCTGCTCATTGAAAAGAAGATACTGCCTTTAAAAATTGTAGAATACAGTCTCTTCTCATTTTCTTCTACATCTGACATAATTACCCACAGCCATTCTGGAAGGGTAGGAATAACTCAATAGTGAAAGATTATGTCTTTCATGTGTCATTTTTTGCCTGACTTTTCCACAGAAACAGAAAACAAAGCAAGGTTCTTGACGCTTTGTTTCCATATTAAGTTTGTTAAAATGACCTGGATGTGTCTGTGAATGTAAATCATATCTCCTTTAACACTTACATAATGATCATCTGTGTCTTTTGGACTTCTGATCTATTCTAAAAATAATATTCAAAATTTCTTTTCAGTTTGAAACCTGTCAGAATATCAGATCTCAATGTCAGTTCTGGAAAGAACCAGCTGCAGTGTTTCTGGGGAGGACTAATAGCTGGTTTTCCTTTTGAGGGCTTGTTTGCTGTGCATTAATACATTAAAACTAGCTTCCTCATTGCGTTCCAAAATAGCCAATGCATATTCCACATATTCCAAAGAGAAACTAGTTCACATTGCTAGATTGATAACGTTAGAAGTTATTCAAGATCAAATTATTTGAATTCTTATGGTTTGAATTATATTTTACTCTTTGCCCAGCAGAAATTGCAATCCACGCTACTTGTGTACTTTTATAACATTAGAAACATCTCATGAATGCTAAAGTATTGCTGCTGACAGCTTTGCAATTTTCCAAAGATAGTAATGAGGTGAATTTTCCTAACTGTCGTGTATTTGAAAACAGTATTTCCATAAGCTTTGGTGTTTTGAATTTATTTTTTTTTTTAAAGAGCTCTATAAAGACACCTCATTCTAACTTTGAAAAGGTTTTAAAAAAAGTTAATAGAAAAGACTTCATTCCCCTTCTTCCCACACTTGCATATGGGAGATGTTTGACTTAAATACATGTTTTTCACCTTTGTGACACTTTTTTCACAGGTTAACAGGAACAACAAAAAATTACCAAAATACTTTGACAATTTTTAAATGCTGTCTATTCATTAGAAAACTCCTTTAAGCTAAAATTCAAAAATGCTCTCCTGATCACAAAAAAAGATAGTGTCATAAGTTTGCACTTTACATATACACACTTTGTTAGGTCATAGCTGAGTAAGCTTGGTCATACTTTATCATGAGCCTATGGCAAGTGTGTTTTTAATAAAGCCTGTATGCTTCAACTCTATTTGCAATATCATGCTCAGATTGTACTTCACTTCATATTGCTTGCCATTTTATCAGATAGCAAGTTCTCTTGGGTCTGGGCAGCTACCTGAAAGCAAACAAACATAATGCTCGAACTAGCGTTATTTGTATCACAGTATCATCTGCACTGAGGTGTAGGTATGCTCAGGCTTCACTGTGACATAGTTTGTGAGATTTTATTTTAAATAGGAGCCACTGACATTCAAAACATTTGATGACACCCCCAGACTTACCATTCAACTTTCCTTTTCCTGATGTTTCTTGAGGAGGCGCCTTTGCAGTTTGTCAAAGCCACGTGGCACCAGGAGTCTGGTGTGGCAGAGGAGGGTATCTGCTTTGGAAGCAGCTGCTGACACAGGAAGCAGGGGCAGATCTGACTTTGAGGATAGTCAGGATCTATCCCAGTAGAAGTTCATAAATCTTCCAGTGAGCTTTCTTTGTCACTAAGTTTTAGCAGTGACATGCACTAGTGGCATAATACACACATACTTTTCACCATTTTAAGAGGGAAGGTGGCTATAAAATAATATTGAGGTCTCTCAATGCTCTATCATGTGATGACTTGTTGCAATGTGTGGCAATGCTGCTGCTGCTTTTTCTTCTGACATTTCAAGGTGCAGTTGTGCATTCCTGCATGGGTGCAGTAGCCCTCAGTAGGTCTTTCATTTTCCAGCCCCCAGGTCCCATGGCCAGGCACCTTGCCACTTGGCTGTGCCTCTGAAGGGTGTGTAAGAGCAAGCTGAGAGGCTGTTTAAAAGGGAATAATCTTTTATACTGTTTTGTGATGTGGAACAAATAAATATACTCCTCAGATTTTTTTCATAATTAATAGCCTACAGGATGCTTGCTTTGTATCATACTGCTCTCCAAAGAGAGTTACATCCAGGCAAATGTGCATGCACATGCCAACAGAAGGCTACAATAAATCTTCATCTTGAGGTTGCCCCAAGCTAAAAACCAAAAGAGGCAACTCTTTAAAGCACTAGGCAGGATCCTAATTTTTTTGTTGTTTTTCTGAGGCAGTGACCTTGAATCATGAAAATGGAAGGAATTCTGCTTACCGAGAACAGGCGTGGGGCAAAAAATCAATTTCCAGTTGTACAGAAATGTTTTGTATCAGCCAGTGGAATCTGTTAGTATGTTGATAGCTTTTGCATTGCAACACCTGATTTAGCTCAGAATGTAAACATCAACAGCAGTGGTCTGTAGATGGTGCTTTTGCAGATTTGTAGAGATGTTAACCATTATAAGAATGTTAATTAAATACTTACTTAATCAGAAATTTGTTCTACACTGTGCCTGTATTTAAGAAATGTCTTAAAGATTGCATATGTTGATCTGCACTGTCTGGACATTGGTAGAGGACTAACACAGCAGCAGCATAAAGCTAAAAAGGGATTTACTGTTTCATTCGCTGGTGGCACAACTGATTCCAAGGTACCAAGAGTTTGATAGGAATGCCAGTTGCATTTCTGAGCAATAATGGTGAGTGTCATTTGGCTAGTGAGGACCAAATTTGAGGTACATGACAACATGCATAAACTGTAATTCATTGTATGTGGTACTGGATCAGGACAAGGGTTCTCCTCGTATCTTTATTTCTTTACTCTTTATTTTTAGAAAATATTCTCTTTTATGTGTAGTTTCCTATTTGCTTAGCACAGAATGACACTTGATGAAATTCTCAGTGATCTAGAGACTGTATATGTGAAGCAGTTAATAATTTTGAAATTTCATTGTTTTTACAAAGAAAAATCTTTCTTGCACTTTCTGAGAAGTTAAAATGGTCAAGGGTGATATCTTGGGAGCTGGAAAAATAACAGTATGCAGTGGCTTTGTTCACAATGGCAAAACATAAAGCAGGAGAGTAAGGCAGCTTATGGGAAAGACAGTAAAATGACACTGACCTCCTGACCATTATAAATTAGGAAGTGTGATTCTAAATCAAAAACAGCACCAGAAGCTCTGGGAATGGGAACTGGCTTAATTCTCTGTTGTGCAAAGAACCCAAGATTTCCGTGGCAGCAGATCAGATTTTCAGCCCTGTGTACGTGTCTGCTTGTTTCATAAATTCCTGACTGTGTGTTTTGCTGTCCTTGGGAACAAGCAGAAGCCAGTGGGGGGAGATGCAGGGTGGGTGGCTGGAGACTGGTACTCTTTCCATGCCAATGAAATGCAGAGTTTCCTGGGAGCGGGGAGATTTGAATAGTCCTTGGTTCCCACTGGGGAATCTTTGCATTCGAAAGCCTACTTTTCTCTATGTCTACTGGACAGGCTGAACACTGTCACTGCATTAAAAAATATGCTTCTACCATCAGGAAAGAATGACCCAGACCATTTAAGATTTCTCTAACCTTGAAATCGATACTAATCAGATACAGTAGCATTCACTGAGAGATTCTTTCCACATCTGCTTATTTTAATTTTCTGCATGCAAGATTTCTTTGATAGCGTGTGTCCTGGAGCATGACTGATCTCTAGCAGGAGTGTAGTAGAATATCCCTTTGAGCACAGGGAATTCACCTGGGGCAGGGAAGGTGAGGTTACCTGTATTTTCATTCAAAAATGGACTCTTACTTCTTTGCTCTCAAAATCAAGGCTATGGTAGTCTGTTTTTCAGTATATTCATACCTGGCTATTCACTGTTCTGCTGTTTGAAAAAAGGGTCTCTAATACCTTCAAATACTGATTTAATTAATTGAAGTAGACACCTAAATTTCCCATGCGTGTAGAAAAATATCTGCTGAACAGAGCACATTCTTACATTGAGAAGTGAGAAGATTTTAATCCTCAGAACTGTGTGTTAAAAAACCCCATCATTGTTATATTCTTCCAATAAAATATTTTTTTCTATTATATCCGTTTCCACTACTCCATGAGACACAATTGTTAAGAAAGCATCCCTTGTCTTTTGGAAACAAAGAGTAAATGAACCTGTAGTGAGACATGATATTTTGATTCCTAGAATAGTTAAAATCCAATTTATTAACGTGTTTCAAGTAAAAATATAAAAATAATTATATTTTTGCCACTCTTCATGACATAGAGTGTGTAGGGAAGAAAAAAAAAGAAAAAAGAAAAAGAAAAAGTGTGGTATTTTCACTCTGTTTTGCAGATTATTCTTTCTAAATATTTAACTTAGTCACCAGAGACCACCACAACTTTGTTGCTACTACTTTGAGGTGGTTTTGTGGAATCTTCTTTAACTCAGAGTATCTAACAAAACTTTCCCAAACTTGACTGTCATAGCACAAACAGCTCTTGCCAACATGCAGTTGATGTTTGAATTAAGAGTTTTCTGTACTGTAATATTAAAAAAAAAAAACAACTGCAAGCCCATATGGAACTTAGCCATGAAATGAGTTCAGATCAGCAGTATAACTGCATATCTATTTATGATTTTCTTTTTTAGTATCTTTGTCAGCCATTATACCTAATGTTATTAGTACAGACTTTAAAGGGCTCAAATACAGGTAGCAATTACAGGTAGCAATTTAATGTTCTTAGGTCAGAAAGGAAAAGGAAACTACCTTTGAAAAGCAGAACAGATTAATCCATGTATCCAAGCCAGGGTCCCACATTGTTCTTGACACTGGACAAATTAAGCGCCACCACTTTAAAACAGCATATGTATGATGAGCTCTGTAGCAATATAGAGCCAACAGCAAAGAAAAGAATGGGACAAGAGGTCATGGATCAGAAGAAATCCCATTAAATAGAGGAAGAGAGAATCCTTGCAGTCTGCTTCCCATGGCACCCACTCATCAGCGTGAACAGCAGCAGGGCTAAACCCAGTGTCGTACGCTTCTTGCAGAAAAGCAGCTGGATGCTGTTTCTCCATTCTAGGAAAACAATGTACTCTTTGGGACACACAGAGCCCTTACAGTCCAGAAGAGAACGTCATACCTGCTTCATACTGTTTGCCAGTGCAAGACTTTTATTGCCATGTTCTTTGACCTATTTGCACATCTCCAGTGCCTTCATTTAGGATTGGTTTTAATTTGCTTCCAATCATGTTAATACTGACCAGCTCAAGAGTTAAAACATTTAATCTCTGCTCTTCTGTTTCCTGTTTTTTCTGAAGAATGAGTCATATGAGTATGGATGTCCTTTTGTTATTCTTTAGTAAATTCAAACAAGAATATTTATGCCCTCATTAGAAAAACAATCAGAAAACAGAAATATGTGAAACAATAATTTTAAAAAAGTCTTGGCTGTATCTTACAGTTATTGTTCCTTTTTTTTTATTATTTTAGAAAGTCAGACACAAAAGAGTGTTCATTAAATGTTCTGGATTGCTAGTGCTGAAGCCTAAAACCTGAAACCTTTCGATGCTGAGGACCAGTAGCTGAAGTGCAGTACACTTGAGCCCTTCTGGGAACTACATGTACTGTTTGGAGCAGCAGTGATTTGAGCAGAGACAACAAAGACAGCAACTGGTCCCTGAGCAGAGCCTGCTTGATTTGCATGATGCATCCTCACCTTCTATAGAAACCTCGTGGTATTGTGATTGTGTAAAACTAAATATAGAACCAAATTCATGACAAAATTTGTTCATACATTTATAAATCTTTCTGCCATTTTATGTTATTTTGATGTCCAACAAGCCGAAGTTATAGAGCCTTTAGAAGATATTCTTCTGCTGCAAAATCTTGTAACTATTTCATGAAGTACTTCCTTAGGTGGATAGGACTGTATTTCTTTAAAAAAGTAAAGGTCTGAGATCATTTCAGTTGTACAGTAGAAATAATTTTGACACCTTGCTGAAAAGGATGAGCATCTTCACAAAGGCATGGGGCCAGCGTTCCAACTTAACAGATTCCTTCACTGGCAACAAGAGTAAATACGTGTTCAGTGCAGAAAAACCACGCCCTGTCCATAGATTTTTAATTCCCTAGCATTCAGTACACCCAAAGGTCATTAAATTAGCTTGGCTTGTGTCCCTCCTGCTATGAAGAAAAATTGCTGTGGGTGCCGTCTGCTTTACCCGTATGCAGTCATAATGTTGGCTCTGCCTTAAGAACCTTCACAGCTGTGCTCTAACACAGTTAGTTCCCAGCATGACTCAGATGAAAGATTTAATTTCATCTTCACAGGACTTTTGGAAAAGCTTTAATTTGTGAAAAAGTTTTTATTTGTGAAAACATCGAAGCTATGCAAAACTGAGAACAGGGCACATGTGAACAAGAGGCTGTGTCTGAAAAGCTGGTTTCTCATTGTACTAAGAAATAATTTCAGAGAAAATGGAAAGATGGGAGAAAGATGAAATAATTTCATTGACTTGGCCACCTTAATTCCTGTAGTTGTCCATCAGTAATAATTTGTATTACTTTAGCCAATAAATAGGAATCATTAAAGAAGCACATGGGTATTTTTTTATTTAGTTTCTCTAGATTCAGCTTTTCTTGCAGGTCAAATGTTTTTTAAAAGAGGGCTTTGAGAGGAAAATAATGCATTTATTTGTGTTGATTCAGTAAGCACAATTTGAGCAAAACCAAAAGCTTCTTTACACTTACCTACCTTCTTTTTTGTTCTTTTTTTTTTTTATTTCCTTTATCACCCTCTGCTTTTGGTTGCTGTTGGTAATGTTTTATTTCTGTGAAACTGCACACTGCTTTTTAAATTCTGATCATTGAAATCTATGGAGAACAAAAAATATCTATCTTATTCCTGACATTGGGGTAATTACAATGGCAAAAACTGAAGACTCTCAGTTCAGATTGAGCTGTTTTGGAAAAAAGGGATAGCTGCCAGCCTGTTCTGCAGGTCAGAACTTCATGAACTTTGAAAGTAACGCTTAGATCATTTGCTTAAGGATAATCTTTTGGGGACGTGGACCTGAGATCACATGATAAATATGTAAAATCATGTCTCTCATTTGTCTTTTGGAGGCAGCATGTTATTATCCAGAAGACAGAACCATGCACAAGGAATCCCAAGTTGCAGAAGTAGCATGAATGCTCCAGTCATTTGATGTAGAGGTTGGTCAGTAGTTTTGGTCTACACATTTTTCATGGAATCTGCAGTAGAGCACAGATCAGTTTAATAATGTAAGTATTTCAGATTCCCTCATGCAAAAATGCTCCAGTTCTGACATAGGTACCCATTCCCGTTTCGTCCAGATGCCAAGACATTACATCCCTGGGAGTGTGAGTGTTAATCATGGACTACTTACTCATTATTCCAAAACCGTCTGTAGGTCTCAAGAAAAAAAGGTGGGCGGATTTATAGAGGGCCTGTTTCTGTGCAGAGTATGTGAAAAAGAAGCCTTTGATTATAAAGTGTCCATGGTACTCAAGGAAAGCTCTTGTGCCAGAGTCTGTTCAGGCCACGTAATTAAAACAAAACAAAATGGTGAATGCTCAGTTAAAAGGAATTGACTTATGACTGCAAATGACAATTGCCTCCTAGTTTTACACTAGAATTATAGAATCAATCCTACAAACACTGTTATGTAAAGGTAGCACTAATGAGAAATTCCAGTGTAGCTGAGCATTGCCATTCTTTACATGCTGAACCACAGCAAATACACTGCAGAACCAAAGAAGATAAGGTCCTTAGGTTATTTTGGGTTTTTATGGGATGTAATCATTGGGTGATATTTATTATGCTTCTATACAGAAACCACAATATTCATTTCTGTAGAAATTCGAACCCACAAATGGAACACCCAATGTATATGGGAAATAGTAGGCATCATGGATAAATCTGGATTCCTAATCTAGCTAGAGAATAGTTCAATTTCCAAGGAACAATACAGAAATGTTCGTAGAATTTTAACGTTACTGCAACAAACAATTATTTTTCTGTAAAAATTGAAGCTTTGGTGAAATGGTGTAAATAAGGGTGGCATTAAGGGCGCTCCCTTTTTTTGAAAGGATAAACTTAAGAAATGTAGAGAAAACTTTATTGTGGTCAAATATGCTGAAAAAATGTAAAATTGAGGATGAAAGTGGCTCTAAGTCAAACACTATGATCAAATTTCTTTTATTTTTTCCTTAGCCATTTATATGTAAACACTTACAATATAACATTCATTAAGTTTCATGTAAATTAAACAGTTGCTCTGATGAACATATGGGCATTAATACAGAAAAGAGAATGGCAATAAACTGATCTGCATGCAATTTTGATAAAGAGTTTAATTCTGATTCTATACGGGAGAATGCTTTGGATTCAATGTTTAGTCTGTGCACTCAAATTGAAGAGAACTAAATGAATCAATACAGGTATTATTAAATATTGTGCTTCTAATTTATATCCTGAGTATAACTCCAAAAGAGAAGAAAATCTTGCAGGCCTGGGCACAAATATTAGAAGCATTTTGTCTTAAGTTCCAAGATCACTCAACAGGACATGGTTAACTGTTGATTGTTATAAACCTGAAGTTTATAAATAAAATAACCCAACCTGCTAAGTAATACGATACTGGATATGAAATTGCACAAAATGATTCCAGCATCCCAACAGTCAATGAGGAAAATTGGGAGGTATTTAATTCATGCCCAAAAGGTATGTTGAAAGTAACATCAAATTGTTTAAGGTCTCTTCATAGTTGCTTCAAACTTTGCCACCTCAGGTGACCCCAGCAGGAAAGGGCTACCCAGTTTAAGTGCAATTGTGTTTCAGATAATTGAGAACCAATACCTTTCAGGTTAAAAGGTAACATTAAGCTGCTCTTGTTTTGTGGTGCATACAGTCGTATGCCTCACTTTTTTTGGGATGACAGTTCATGACATTAATGAATTATTGGTAGGAGGGATTGTTCCCTGGATCACTGTAATCTCAGCAACGCTTAAGAACAAATGAATGAGCACTACTGCGGTTAATGACCTGTATCAGACTAATCCACTGAGAGTAGCAATTAGTTTGGCGATTTGTTTTAGCAGAGATGCACACTGTGTCAGCTTTCTGCATTCACTTTGGAGTCTCCCAAACTTGATAACAAAATTACACTTGTAACAAAACCTGCTCAAGCCAGTTTATTTGAAAAAATAAGGTTTTGTGTTCTTATCCTATTCTCAGCAAAGTTTTGCATGGAATAAAGAAAGAACTAGGTTTAAAAGGGATTAGTAGTCATAAAATGTCCTT